>JAIWND010000034.1:0-282738 GCA_025330725.1 Chlamydoabsidia padenii | reverse complement strand
AAAAAAAAATCCCGAGTCTTTTGATGGTATGGTCCCCTTAAATAACCTCCATTATGCAAAATGCAAATCCCGATTCATGCAAGTTCCCGTAGAGTTGGGCGTAAGGCAAGGGTCCCCCACCCGCCATCCACATATTTCAAAAATTGCCATTGGCTATCATTTTCACACTAAACCTCCATTAATATGCTCTAAATACAACAATACACTTTGGACACAACCTTTACGTATTGGCCCTCATACATATTGATGGTTTATTTGACTATGAGCAGTTTTGAAAAAGCTTCCATACACTTCCATACATTGCCGTATAGTAACTAGCTAGTTATAAAACAGTTCGTTTATTGGATGGTTTATACAAAAAAAAAAAAAAAAAAAAAAAAGAGGGGAAGATATACTAAACTATTACTATATTATGCGATCGCTAAACTACATTATAAACTTCTGTGTGGTTTTAATTATCACAATCAGTAGACAAACGGCATCATCATCATCATCATCATCATCGACAGGTTGTTGATTGGATTCGAGGAGCATCAGGTAGCTTAAACACTATTGTTAGTAAAAGAGGAATATCATCGTTGAGCGAAAAGGGGGGCATCATGGTCGTTTATCTAACAGCCATCCGCAACACATCAGTATTATAAAGGATCCTATCCAATGCAAAAGAGAGAATGAGTATATTGATCGAGCTTTGATTGCTTTGTTGATTGGATATCTTTTGTCAGGACCATGGACCATGGTAGTATTCTCCTTCAGAGAAGTAGGTCACCTGATTCCCATGACGAAAAAAAAAAAAGCACCAGTACAACATCAACATGTCTTGTATATTAATCTATTAGTCTCTATTTACCTTGTTAGCAGTTAGAAGAAGCTAGTGGAAAACTGTTAAAAAGGTATGTCAATTAGTATATGTAATGCCACAAGCATAGTTCTTTTTTTTTTTTTTTTTTGTTACCTACCTTCAATCCAAAGTCCTAGCACCAGATAAGCAACGATATACACCAAAAGAAGAATAAAACCAAGCACTCTAAATGAGTAGGGTAACTTTTTACTAGAGTTCTGTCCACAATGTCAAGTGGAGACTAAATAAAAGGATGATTAAGATCTTGTTGACTAAAAGGATCGTAGACCACAACATAGAGAATAACAAAGAAGAGAGTGTGTTAGTACAAGCAAGATTATAAAAGATTAGTTATTTTGTTTTGTATGAAAGGGGAACGAAGTACTTACGCAACCATTCAAAAGCTAGATGGGAAGTGAGAAGGAAATGAAGGAAAAAAAAGAAAAGGGAAAAAAGCAGTGGCACTTTATAAATCCCGCCGGGGTTTGAAGATTCAAAAATGAATGTTTCAGGGCGGCATACATATAATACTTCCGCCATGACTTGAGCGTTTACTCAATTTCAAGTAGTCGATCAAAGCAATTTTCCTTATAGAGAGCAAATTTTTATATGTGGTCAGATTTTTTCAATATTCCCTGACTCCTTTTTAAAATATCATAGGACATCTTTCGACGATCATCATGCTTTTTTCAAGAATGGTTGGTTATTAAACATTATAGGTTAAAAAGCAGGTAGATTAATTGACAAATGAATTTAATGAAGATCACATGTCAACTTGACACATTCACTTTATTTCCACTGTATATGAACTGGCGGTGATGATCAACAATAGGAGAACAATGCCACAAAAAAAGTCAATACTAACTTATGCTGGGAACTTTTATTAGAGTCATAATTGAACGATGTTAAAATGCTTCTGATGATGGTATGGTCAAAAGACTGGTGCTATTAATTTGTCCTTTTGTCTAACCAATCTTCCCTTCTTTTTGCATACACAACGTGAGCGGATCCCAATTTGGATTCATAGTAACACAAATTTAAGCTTGCTTTTTTTTTTTTTTTGTCGGACTATTTTTATTTCTTTCATATTCCAAATAAAACTTTTTGCTTCTTTCTCTTACCAACATTCATTGCAACTTCTTTATCCATGATACCTAATTCACGTATAATATCTCAACCCTACTCACAAACTACTGATAAAAACATTCATTCCCGACATGCTCCACAGTATACCACGGATTCACTATTAAAAGAAACGAAACCGACAAGATATTTGTCTCGTACTGTGCCTCTTACTTCCAAACAAGGGGTACTTTACTTAGATACTTCGAGTGAAACACACCACAATCACTCTGTACTATCAAACAACAATCAACAGCAACAAGTTAAAAGGAAACCTTTGGATGAATCAAGGAATCCTGGCAAACCACATAATCCTACAAGCAACAACTCTTATCAACATCATGGACACCATTACTCACGTTCAACAAAGGCCACACCAAGACTCGACTTGTCACTACAATCTCCTCCTATATTTCCTTCACCCTCCTTGACTTCTTCTTCTACATTAAGGTCATCACAGGACATGGCTCTGGATCCTTCCTACTTCCTAGGACACGATCGGTCTTACAGTACTACTGCACTAACCGCCGACGATGCAAAAAAGGTAATAAACATTACAAGTGACAGACTTTGAATCCACAAATAATACTCATCATCTTTTTTATCTTTTTATTAGAAATTCAACGGGCGCAAAGGCATTGGCAAGTTTTTTAAAAAGCTGGGAAAGGTAATAGACTCCAAAGAGGTAGAGGTGGTGTTAATATGCCTTTGTTTTTTTAATAATAATAGACAATGGATGATGATGATGGTGATGCACCTCAAGTCCGCTCTGTTGGCCATGTTGTATCTGTAAAGTCACCTCGTACCTATCACAATATACCTTTGGCACCACCTCCAGCCCTTCCGCCTCCAACCACTAGACAGTCAGACGATCTGATTGGGAATCCACCACAAGAGTACCGATCAACACTTATTAATAACAAAAGAAGCAATTCAGCCAGCATGAACAATGGACAGGATGGAGGATCCCACTTTACAACCTCACGATCGCTCCACCATCAAGACCCTATCCTTCGAAGATCAGTTTCTACGAATACACAACAACACCCACAACCTCAAAAGGAATCTTTAAATACAGTTAATATTGGATCTACAGATGCTCCACCTACACTTGCGCCACTCTATCACGAACCTCTAAAGGACCACGAGCTCGTCGATCAAACATCTTCTGTTGCAACTCCTCCCCGATGGTCAGCATCTACTCGCAAATCATCTGCATCTTTTTCGATCTACAGCACTTTTGGGGGCGACTCATTTACCTCACAAGAAGCGCTGGATTCGGTAACAACAACAAGCACAACATCTTGCCTTGATATCTCTCAATCACACCAAGAAGAAGAAGCGGATTCGGATTATGATTTGGCTCAAATTGTATCAAACAACGTCAAACGAAGGAACCAAGCTCGTGTCGTAACTGCCGAAGAAGATAAACAAAAAATGGAGGTCAAAAGTGCTATGATCAACAACGTACGATCTACACAAATTGATACTAGGAACGACGAGGATACCTATGGATCAGACGACTACGACGATAACTATGACGACGACTATGACGACGACGATGACAATGATGAAATATTTGTGGATGCGAATGGATACAGCCAAGAAGACATAGAACGAGAAAAAATTGACGCCAGATTATCCAAACGACTCAGTGGTGGCCATTTCGGTAGTGCAGGCGGCTTGTTACACAGCATCGAAGCCGCTCAACGAAAATCGTCTCATCATTTCAACAAACCATTACCCCAACTTGATTTGTCTGTAGCTGCCATGATCGACCAAGGTGACACAGAAGACAACGACAACGATGACGATACACCATTATCCAAAGACGACAAAGAAAGAAGCCGACAAAAATCAGTGGATGCTTTACTAGGTGGGGGATCAAGATCAACATTCATGCGAAACGACAGCAAAGCAACAACACTCGGTAGGGATACTACATCATTATTCAATTCACCTCTAACGACCTCAAGCGTCTGGAACGAAAATCCCAACTTGGTACTGAATGGATTCGATACAGGACTTTTATCACCTAGTCTATCAACAAGAACCAACGAGTCTTCTCGACAATCCGATAATGAAACGCAGGAAGCAAAGGAAATGGCTGATCGTTTATGGAATGAAGACGAATCTTTTGTTACGAAGGCTCATATGGCGGAATGGCTTGGAACTAGGTAAGTTAAAACGCAGACCCCCAGATAGATGGATACAACTACTCACTTTGGATATGCTTTTTTTATTATTACTAGGAACCCATTAAACTCACAAGTGCTTGTGCATTACATGAACTACTTTGACTTTCAAACAATGCGGCTTGATAGTGCTTTTAGGTAAAACAGTAATCGAAAACAATAAAAAAACAATTATCACTCACCATTGTTATTACTATTAGGAAACTATGCGGGAAACTGTACTTCAAGGCAGAAGCACAGCAAATTGATCGTATTCTCGAAGTTTTTGCAAAAAGATACTGGAAATGCAACCACCAAAGTGTTTTTGGGAGCTCAGGTAATCTTTTTCTCTTTCTCTCTCTATCTCTCACGAAAAGGGGTAATTAACAATAATCTTTTGTTATCATAGATGTGGTATATGCTGTGGTGTACTCTCTATTGCTTCTAAACACCGATCTTCATGTTGCTCAAGGAAATTATGCACGTATGACCAAGCAGGCCTTTGTAAAAAACACCATGTCTACCATAGTTGATCAGTCTTCAGTAATGACCAGCAAAACATGGGAAATCAATATGGAATCATATCTCAAGGTAATTGACTAAAAAACACAAAATATAGACAAACGATTCACCCTCCTTTTTTTTTTTTTTTTTTTTTTTTTTTTTTTTTTTTCACTCTACCAATTGGTAATTAGGATCTGTATATATCTGTCAAACAAAACCAAATTCTACAGCCAATGTCTGACCGACCGGGTGAATCTCGATATACTACACTGGAGAAAAGATCAAGTCTGATGGGGGGTCGACGTGTGTTGGAAATGAAACGGAATATGGGTGCGATTATTCGGAAATCAATGCATGAATCAAGTACAGTATTCGAAGAATCCGACGTAAGTCTTCCTCTCGAGTAAATCAAAAGATATATATCTAACTCTTACCTTTTTACTGTATAGAACACGATCTACCCTGTCAAGTCACCATCATCACCATTAACTTCTTCTCAACAACAAAAACGGGATTCCGTCTCATCTGTGGGATCATCTTCCTCCTTTTTAAGGGCGTCATCCTCTTTGATAACCCAACAATCATCAGCACCTTATATGGACTCACCAAGGCACTCGATATCTTCCTCTTCTAACAACAACTTTTTTGTAAAAGAAGGTGTGGTGATGCGAAAACACTTGCTGGAAAATGCGACACATAAAGCGAAACACCGGGATTGGCGTGAATGTTTATTGGTGGTGGCGGATGGGGAATTGAAAATGTATGCCATACAAGGGGGACACTATGCAGCAGGGCATCATCCGGTGAACAACAAGTTATCTTCTGACATGAATCGACGTAGTCTCTTACGCTCAAGTGGGATTGGCTTTACTTCCATGGCCGAATCTTTGACATCCAAGACAACTGGTAGCATACATGAATATACAGCAACACCATCACCAAATGTAAATAACAAGCATGGGGTAAGTGATACAAGTACCATGATACTCTCTCTCTCTTTTTTTAAATATTTTTTAACCCCCCCCTTTTTTTTTATCATTTCTCTGAAGGCATCGACACAGTTGATAGGAACCATCTCACTTAACCACTCACTTGCCAATGTCTTACCACCACCAGGATACAATCGACAACGACCATTTGTATTTGCCATCCAACAATCGCATGGTGGAGTCTATCTATTCCAAACGGGGTCTCAATCTCAAGTCAACGAATGGACATATACATGTAACTACTGGGCGGCACGACAAAGTAAAGAACCACTGCCTGGAGGAGTCAGCAACATGGAGTACGGCTGGGGTGATTGCTTACACGACGTGATACTTAACCTGGACGAAGACGATTTACTTCGGAAGGAACTTCCTATCGGCGTGGAATATCCTCAATCTCCTTTATCACCTACATCACAACATTCGATACCCTCTTTTATGGAGGCACCACCCGACGTTATGATTTACGATTGGCTCCCACCCGCTCCGCCGATGATGTCAAGCCAGTTGGATGAAAAGGATCAATATGAAGCATTACAGAAACACTTGGTCATGCTCAATGCGGATATCAACGAACATCGGGAAATCAAAAAGAAAATCATGGTCAGGTTCCCCAGCAAAAACTCTCAACACACCAAAGTAATGTCAAACTGGGAATCAAGATCAAAATACCTGCTACATGAAATCATCAAGTACCAAAATTATTGCGACGCTTTGGAAAAAAGTGCCTACCTTCATGATGGTGTATAATATAGTGTATAGTCTACTTTTTTTTATACTTAATTTGTTATTGTTATCATTATTGTTATCTACTCTTTACCATTATAATATATAGATATATATAAATATCATCCAGTATTCCCCCTTTCCAACAAATCTTTTACAATAAAACAAATAAAGTCGATCGGGATTTCAATCCCAATTCATGCATCCAAACGGACTTGGTTGGTGGTGCATTTTTATATCATCATAAAACAATCCTCTTGTAGTAAAAACAACATTATACAACTTTTACAATTACGAGCTACACATCAATCTACACTTTTATTTTATCCAAAAAGTAACAATAACAGCAATGAGAGGTATATCTATGTAACTAATATGAAGTCATTATAACACTATTTACTTTTTTTCGGATCCCTATGCTACAAAACACCCATAATTTGGAGTTTTCGTTTCTCTAAGATTAATAAAAGATAAAACGTGAGCTAATGATGATATTCATCGATGAGATATGGATACTTACGGGTCATTCGATAATCAGCATCATCGTGTTCGCTATCTTCACCATTGATATAATCATCCGGCTTCAAGTCCCGTGGTACTTCTTGCATTCCTACAGAAGGTGCAAATGGCATGTGTCGAAGATTGTCAAAGATCCTTGCTCTATACACATAATAGAAGAAATATTAGTATTGTACACCCACATAAACATTATCACTTACATGGTTCGGTCAATATATTCCCGTGTATTGTGATTCACCATGTTGTTGGACGGTACATCAAGTTTGAATTCCGGTCCAAAGTATTCAAAGTAGTTGTTATATGGTAGATCCTCTATGTGTGAATAAAATATATCGAGTTAGTATCATTATAAATGACGGATCACATAACTTACGTTCGGTTAAATCTTCACCAACAGCAAGTCCAGTTTCAAAGGCCCAAGTCCTTGCTACGTTCCGGATTGTGTAACCGCCACCACCGACCATGATCATTGGTATATTGAATGATTTTATAAAATCTACACAAGAAGCGTGTCCTTTCATTGATAAGTTAAAGCAGCCCAATCTATCCCCAGCCAACGAGTCCCCTCCAAGTTGTAACACAATAGCACCAGGTCGATACCAATCCATTATACGTTGCATAATCTAGTAAACAAATAGTTAGTAACTTTTTTTTTTGTTTTTTTTTGTTTTATCAAATTGTATATTTACCGGTTGGAATACGCTTTTATAGGCTTCATCATCAATACCGTCTCTTAAAGGTACATTCACAGCATACCTTTTCCCCTTTCCCAAACCAGTGTCCTATTAGGGAAGTAAAGAAGAAAAAAAAAACAGCTGGTAAGTCAAATAACCTTGTTTTCAATATCTGTGTATACATACCTTGATATCACCAGTACCTGGGAAGAATTCACCGAATTTGTGGAAGGAGCATGTCATGACTCTATCTGTGGTATAAAAGGCTTCTTCAACCCCATCACCATGATGAACATCAATGTCCACATATAATACACGTTGATGATACCTTTGATGATACATATAAAAAGAGCATGTAAGACTTTACTTGATTGATCCTTTACGTTATGTTTTCATTTACCGTAGTAGTTCCAAGATGCCTAAAACAATATCGTTGACATAACAAAAGCCAGATGCTTCCGTTTTCTTTGCATGATGTAGTCCGCCAGCCCAATTGATCGCAATATCAGCTTCACCGTTGATAAGTTTATTTGCAGCACCTAAACCAATCCCACAAAAGAGTTAGCGAGAAAAGACAGATGTACTGCGACCCCCCCCTTTTTTTTTCTGAATACCTATTGATCCACCGGCGGAGATAGAGCAGAATTCAAAGAGACCTTCAAACACCGGGCAATCTTCGCCTACATTGACTAAAAATAAAAGACAGTCAGTAAGCGTACCAATAATAGACTGTAAGGTAGCTTACATCGAGCAATGCCTTGTTCCAAACCACCATGGTCCATCGCCAGTGATTCCAAAGTGTCAGGTGTCACGCTTTGTAAAAAATTGATATATTCATCCGAATGGAAACGTGTCATTTCGTAAGCTGTCGTTCGGGTAGGTTTCTATTAAAGAAGGAGAAGACGAGTTTGATAAACACGCCCTCTTAATAAGGAAGGGGAAAGGAGTTCCATACGTACCACAATGTCTAATTTCTTGTAAAGCCCATAATTGACCACCAGATTATGGACCATATGCATACGTTTTGGTTTCATGTAATGACCTACAAAGACGAATAGTAGTGAGTAAATTTAGTCTCTATTTGGCAACAAGCAACTTACCAGGTCCATAGTTGAAGTTGCCAACATCGTCTGTAGAAGGTATGGTTAGTAAATCAAAGTCCACCACCATTAAGCTTGAGCAACCACACAAGAAGGTCTCATATAAAGCAACAACTTACCATCGTAAAAGTAGGACACCCTTCGTTTTGAGCAATTAGCGAGACTGATTGAATTAGGCATTATTGAGAGAAGAAGAATGTAGACAAAAGAGAAGAGAACGGGGAATGAGTATATGTCTGCAAAAAGCAGCCACTCGTTTTAAAACGCCGCCCGAAATCATCCTTTTGCATTCAACACCAACTTTATGCATCATGGTAAAAGACTTTATGCAGCTTTTTTTTTATTTCAGGTTTAATTTATTTTTAATTTGCAAAAAACTATATGTAAGATGTAACTATGTAAATATGTAACTATGTATAAAGATTAGATGATTACCCAATCATTCATAAAACGATATGTCGGCCATCAAATTCAATAAATCGTCCAGACCAGAGAGAATAAAGAGATCCGAGGTTGGTTTGAGCATGGCCATCATCAGTTTTTCTTGTAACACAGTGTGATCCAGTAAGATGCGCGCCCGGGACGTGATTCCTTTCTTGTATCCTGGTTCTTCATCCTCCAAATCTGCCAAAGTAATAGGAAACAAAGGCTGCTGTTTTTGATTTGGTTGATGCGGCTGGAATTCGAATTGTTGTTGTTGATAGACCCGACCAAACTGTTGTTGATGTTTCACTAATCGAGTCACCTTGACTCCACCACCAAGAATGAGCGCATAGACCAGTTCCATACCACGTTGTGCCACCACCCGGAAATGTACATTGTTACCTTCAGCGAGCGTCAAGCAGATTCGAAGAATAGTCATGGCCAGACCCCAATCAGCTTTGATCAGTTGTTCACAGAATGACAGGTCCGCCAGAGCCACCACACTATAGAGACCCATCACCACTAGTTCCAAAGTACCCAGCTGAGTGTTGTTCATACCCACCATCATGCCCATTTCAATCAAATAAAATTGTCGCCGAATCATAGTGATTAATGATACCCATATTTCTTCGATTAAATGTCCCATTGGTGCCACCTGAGATGTTAGGTCGTCGTTGGTGTGCAAAAGTGATCCAATTAGTCGCCTGTGGTGGTCATGCACAGAGAATTTGTTCCAAGTTTCCATAGCCAATAATGAGTAATAGGTGTCTGTCCCGTTGACTGCAAAATCATGAACCAGAGAAACTATAGCATCCACAGCTTCAGGTTGAAGGTTGGTATTGGTCATGGCAATCGATATGTTGGCGTAGATTGTCAAAATGCATTTACGGAATTCAAGAATGTCCATATAGCGAATGTCATTGTCGCATCCTACTGCTACCACTGTGTCATTTTCTTTATTATGGCGTACCTGATGATGTCGTGTTAACTGAATGATCTTGACCAAAAGTCCACATAAGCGTTGATGAGTGGCAAGATAATCCATGTTTTCTTCGGCAAAGGACAAGTTTCGCAGAATGTTGAATAGACATAAACGCAGTTCTCTTGAGGACAACCATTTGTCGGAGGAGCTTTTTTCGAGACCAGGAAGCAGCGATTTCATTTCCATGAGAGACATTTCAAACAGATCGGCGTAAGTTTGTGCACCAGAAGGAGAAGAGTCGTTGTTGTGTTTACCATCCGATTCAGGCGTAAACATAGCATATTGTAAGTGATTCAATAAAGTATCCAGCAAGTCATCGCAATGTATTAAAAGTAAAGGTCGATCCAGTGATGTTAGCGTGGTCAGTGTATTCAACGCATTAGTCATTTCCATTTTGATCCCCGATTTGAGTGACAAAGTTAATGCAGTAATATCGACAATGCCTAGATAAATGATAATTAGTTTTCTTTTTACCTTTTACTTTTTACTTTTTAATCCTACCTAGTTCTTCAATAGTCGGGAAGGGAGGGCGGATTTCAAATTTTTCAAAGTACTTGAGATCAACTCCACCATAAGTTTCCACCTGCCTTGTTTTCGGAATATAGGTAACAGAATTAGAAGGTTGCATAGGGGATTGAATTGTTGGAGATCCAGTAACAGATGAAGGTTGTTTATAACGTGTTGGCATTTCGGCTAGAGGCGGGTTGGTAGGTGTAGTTGGTGATGTCACAGTCCTCGAGTCTTGTCGTCCCATCATAGGGAATTTATTATCCACCGATTGAGGTATTGTCGCCATATTAGGTGCTTGTACTGGCATGGATGTAAGATTACTGGTCATGGCTGAATCAGGATGACCCATTTTCGCTGCTGTTGAGATATTTCCTGGTATATGATCGACATTCCCGTATGGACCATTTGGTGTAGATGCCATGAATGTTTGAGGTACAGGTGAATAGGAGATGTGCGGGTAATTGTTAGAGATGTAAGGCATTGAAGTTGCTTGGTGTAATGGTAATTGCATTGAGGTGATCATATCCATAGGTTGCATACCTGCTGGTGGAATCATGTTCTATATCAAAAAGTAACTTTATATGAGTCTTCTTACAATATAATGTATTTCTTACCATGTAGGAAGTTTGGAGGTCAGTCATTGAAGGATCTATAAGAAAAATAAGTGAGTATGTTATATGGGTGATATAATGTTGATTTGAATGGTACCTGAATAGTAAGTCGATTGTAGGTCCACGTTGGAATAGAATTGGGTATTGTTTGGTGCAGGAGAGTGACTAGGCGACATGTTCCCTATATATCAAATCAAGTGAAGAATTCACATTATTACAAGTTTTTTGTTACTTGGTCAAAGCTAGTTACTTGCCTATATTGATCATTTGTTGCTGTTGCTGCATCAATGTAGATTGCATCGACATACTATTCATATCAGGATATGGCGACCTGTTTGACCTATACAAGTTTGTCACTAAAAATACAAGCAGTTAATACACGAGTGCACTACTTTATCAACAAAGAAAAAAAAAAAAAAGCCTACCTTCATTAAATTGTTGTGTTGGACGATGCTGAGTTGAGTTGGCTAACAGATGTCGTTGATACTGTTCTTGAGATATACCCATGTCTTGATCGCCATTCATATACGAGGTTAAATTGTTGCCAATACTGTTATTTGATGGGTGACCTGAGTGTGAAGAGTTCATCACGGTACTGTCTTGGCTGATGGCGAGGGGAGGTATAACTGGTGCGACACCCATGGTTGTCCCAGCAGTGAGTGCTTCATATTGTTGTTGTTCTTGCTGCTGCCTTTGTATCATTGCCAACATAGGATTCATAGGAACCGATCCTTGTTGTAAAGAGGAGGCACCAAAGGATTCCATAGTACATAAAATGGGGGGGGGGACCTTTGCTTTAGATGGAGTTACAAAACATAAAAGAAGAAGAAGGAAGAAATGGTTAGTTGAAAAGATGTGTCACTGTATTCGTTTCTATTTATTATAAAGAATAATTATATCTTGTTCATTACCTGGCTATGAATTGTCGATTGTATTACGTGTAAAGTGGGAAAATAAAAAACAAAAGGAAAGAAAGAGAAGACGAACTCCCGCTTTGAGGGTAAATTTTATGAGGCACGATTATTTTTTTTGGCTACTCCGCTTTGAGGAACAGCGTGAGTATTTTTAAAATAACAGCAACTTTTAAGAAGAACCTTTTTAGAATAACCATAAGATCGTCATTATATGTTCAAGTTAAAAAGGGGTAAGAATGACACATATACATAGTTGAGAACAATGGTTGTTCATTGTCTGTGCCGTGAGAGTCCAGAGTCTACCCTCGGCCGGCATTGTTGATTTTGAAACTCCGAAAATGAACACACACATTTAAAGAACTTCGTCAACCTTTTTTACTTTCTCTCTTTTCTTCTTTCTCAATCTGTTTATTGAATCCTCTTTGTGCTCATTTATCAATAGTAGGTATTGTGAAAGAAACAGGTTTTTTTTTTCCTTTTCTACTGACCAGTTATTAACAGTACTTTCTACTTCACTTTGTTTAGATTCATAAACTTTTGTCTAGAGGAACCCTATCCTCCAAGTGCAAGTGAAACATAAACAACCTGATGAATAGAACCTCAAATTTTAACAAGACTCCAAAGGCGAAATCGACTACACAACTTAAATATAACAACTCACCAGTCGAAATCACAACATACACTTTGGAATCACAACCTTCGAAAACTCATAACCAGGCTAACTTTACAAGTATAAATTACCAAGACTCTCTTCCTAATGGTTACTCTACCTCATACAAGTAAGTTTATCTTTATATCAAAGAAGTACTTGGACTGCCCTTCTAATCTCTTTACCATTATAGGTCTGAAACAACGTCATTGACTGGTAAAGAAAGAGTCTCCTCTGACTCGTTTCATTTAAAGGAATCCAACTTTGGTAAATATGAAAAGAAAGCCCCTGAAGTATCCTATTACTATATATCCAAACTAACCAATCCTTTTCTTTTTCTTTTTATGATAACTCTTAGGACATTCAAAGACTAACCATCGTGGCTACGATGACAGCACCAAGACCAAGTACCAAGGCACTTATTCCAAATCATACGGTGAAGATGTACGTGGGAAATCAAACCAATCGGTAACACCTCCAAATATCCAATTGATCAATTATCTCATGCCATTTTATTTATTTATTTTTATAGCCGACAAAATCACCGCTCCATGGAAGTCAAGCATTCTCCAAATCTTATCTTCATGGCAAACGAGGGGACTCTACTGGCTTCAAATCAACAAGTGGAGCAACACAGCAACATGATAACCACAAAGGTAAACTGTTTACGCAGCCTTTTGTACCGAGGGCACAACATCAACATGGCCATCACCGACATTATGCACCGAGTGGGGGACAACAGCAATCACAGCAACAGCACCACACTTCACCTGATACCAAATACATACCTAATAGTCCCATCCTCTCTGTTGCACACTCTCCTGGGTCTATTCAGCATTCGTATGGAATACAATATACAGCACAACAAGGTCATTATTATCCTCACACTTCTAGCCCGGCTTCTCCTCGGTCGAATCATATTCAGCTCTCACCATCATTGCCTGTACCATCAGCACCGATACCAATACCTCATTCTTGGTCAACATCTGGTATTCAACAATATGTAAGATTATTGGGAAATGGGGAAATAAATAGCTACTTACATATGTTTTTAAAATGTTTTTATAGTATGCTGTGCCAAGCTCAATGTATGATCCTCAACAGATGCAATATCATCACCATTATTACGCATCGTACCAGCCTCCTCAACAACATTCGTCAGTTTACAGCTATCTACCATCTTTGACACCACCATCACAGCATTATCAGGCATCACCCGTATCACCATTGAATCAACAAAAAAGCCCCAGTCAATCGTATGTCACACATCATACATCACCTTCTCGAAGCAGTAAAGCCATTCCAATCATCAATCCTAACACCATGGCGCCTGTCCAAACCGAAATCACACTATCTAGCAGTCATGGATCAAAAGACAACAAGTTACAACACAGTACGGGGGACGAAAAATCATCGGTACCATCCAGGCAGATACAATTTGTGGATCCAGCAATCAAGGAACAAGAAGAAAGGGAACAACAAGAACGCCTGGAAGAAGAAGAACAACAACGTCTTGAACTACAGCAGAAGCAGAAGATAGAGGAACAACAACAATTGGACAATCAACAAATACAGGTAGACGAATCAGCATCTTCTATCAAGTTGCATGATGGTGATTGCATAAAATCCTCTGATACTATTACGTTGGATCAACCCTCAGCACCAATGGTTAAAATTGACTCGACAGCCGATCTTCAAAAGGAGGTGGAAGCTACCGTGATAACTTGTCACCCATCCAGCACACCAGCATCAACAACGGACGACTCTTCTCAGGCACCGGAAACGCTAGATCAACCCACACCGTCATCTCCTGGATCTGCAGACAACACAACCAGTAATCAAGAGGTACATCTTTTACCTTTGACCAATCAGACAAGTGATCACGACGTTGGTGTTATTCAATACGATCCTGCTTTTTTGATGCAGTTCATGCCTTTGTGTTTGGATACAGCAGAAGACCTCTCCTCCTTCCAGAATATTGTTGATAATGGGGTCTCTAGTAAACTTGGCCGATGCGATAACAAACGACAGAACACTTACAATGGTGCACATGACAAAACCACGTTGCGATCAGGTAATAGCAACAACAACAACAATAGCAGTTATTCTTGGTCGACACCTGGTGGGGCGACATCTCAGCATCATGCAAGAGAAGGAAGAACAGAAATGGGGAAATTCATTGGTGGAAGAACATTGACAGGACGGGGCAACACTTGCAACAACAGCACTGTCAATTATGGTATCGACTCGAAACCACAACATGAAGAACCTTCAGGGGGTAGAACACAAGGTGGTTATGCTGGTGGTTTGTCAACATCATTGGGGCGGATCAACATGAACAGCGGCAACAGTATCACCAACAGGCACCGATATTCTCCTCATGAACATCATGGTGCGGCGACTATTCCGTATGATCAAGTTGCTCCTCTGGAAAAAAGCTCTAACCGATGGGTTCCTTCGATCGTGTCTGGGTCTGATATAGTGGCTAATGGTGATAATACATTGCTCTCTCAAGAAGAAATCACACGCAAGGTCAAGGGTCTCCTCAACAAACTCACCTTGGAAAGATTTGACTCCATCTCCGACAAGATCATTGGCTATGCAAAGCAATCAATTCAAGAAGACGATGGGCAATCTCTACGTACGGTCATCCAGTTGATCTTTGAAAAGGCGTGCGATGAGGCGGCGTTTGCTTCCATGTGGGCTCAACTATGTCGAAAACTGTATGAATGGATTCCCAATGATATCAAGGATGTGAACACCAAGGACAAGAGCGGCGACATTATGTGTGGCATTCCTTTGTATTGCAGGTATCTCTTTAGTCGGTGCCAATATGAATTTGAAAAAGGTTGGAAATCTTTAGGCGCTGATGATGTTGACGATTCGACCAAACACGGTGCTGCTCCTGGGGATGTGATGCTCACGGAAGAATACTATGCTGCTGTTAAAATCAAACGTCGTGGTCTTGGATTGGTCCAGTTTATAGGTGAACTGTATCGCCGGAATATGCTCAGTCCTAAAATCATGTACCAATGTCTCAAACGTCTCTGTGATAATGGATCGGATGCTCACGAAGAAGAAGTGGAATCGCTTTGCAAATTGCTTACTACCATTGGTGCTGATATTGACCGAAATCCACAAACTGCTACATGGATTGATTTCTTCTTCAAGCGCATGAAAAATGAAATGTATAGCAGTGCAAACTTATCATCTCGGGTCAAGTTTATGATATTGGTAAGAAACCCCTTCCCCCTCCCCAAAAAAAAGGAACTTGCAGACCAATTTATTACTCTTTCATAGGATGTATTTGATCTTCGAAAAAGCAATTGGGTACCTAGAAATGGCACACAAGATGGGCCTAAAACAATTGCACAAATCCACGAAGAGGTAAATATAAAAGATATGGAAACAAAAAAATGGCAACTAACAATCAATCAATCTATCCATAGGCGGAAAAGGCAAAGTTACAGGAAAAGGAAGCCATTGCCAAACGCTCAGCAACATCCCGGGGGCAACCATTAATAAATCAATATGGCATGAATCGACAAGGAACATACAGGAATACCGGGAAATCAATGAAACGGGGCGGACCTTCGACATCAAACGGACATTCACCTGGCTGGAATAACAACACATCTTCATCATCCTCTCCACCTCGACATGAAATTACTGACTATTCCAACTTTGGTCGAACTGAACGCAGTCGATCAAGAAATAATGTACTCGGTCCCTCCAACAATCCTTTCCCTAGTTTGAATAGATCTGGTGGCTCGACTCAAAAGACACAACAAAGCAAATCAGCCTTCGACTTTAAGGATACATCATCTGACAATACAAATGGGCGAACATCAAACATGTTTAGGTAAGTTGAAAAAATTAGAGTATTCGAATGATCTTGGATTCATTCTCTCTTTTTTTTTTTTTTTTTTTTTTTTTTTTTTTTTTTTTTTTTTTTTGTGCTGTGATAGTGCCTTGGGTCATGACAATAACGACGACACGGAACCGGAACGCAAAAAACTGACATTGTTACCTCGAGGATCCGCCTTACCAACAAATGACCAAAAACATACAGTACCCAACACCCTGGATGATGTACAGCTCAAACGACGTCTCAAGAACTTGATGGCTGAATACTATGAATTGGCTGATATAGAGGTAAAGCAAGCGAAGGGACAAAGATATTTGTGTAATGTAACTAACATCATCGTCATCTCTCTCTCTCTCCTTTTGTGCACAATAGGAATTGATTCTCAGCATAAAGGAATTGGATCAGCCAGGCATACAAGCGTCATTGGGAACGGAATTGATAGGAGCGGTTGAACTGAAGGAAAAGCAAGTAATCGCGGTGGGTGAACTGATACCAAAGCTCTACAAGGCCCAAATTTTGGACCGGGAAACAATGGTCAAGACGTTCCAAGATTTTATGGATGGTTATGAAGATTTGACGATTGACGTACCTCAAGCTCCAGCCTATGTTGCTCGCCTTTTGATCCAATCAGGTATTGGTTTATCCCAAGCATGTGGTAATATCTCTGGCGGACAAGAGATACCCCTCTCTCTACAACAAGCTCATGCAACTCTTACACAATCCATTTAGTTTATAACACTTCCTCTTGATTTGTATTTTAGATTATAGTTTGTTTACCTTCCCCCCTTTTATGATAGCTTTATATATCTTTGTATATATCAACCTACTCAAATGTAGTTTACCCTTCTCTATATCTTTTAACTGTAAAACCTACAAGATAATACATGGTTCTGCCTTTGTTAAAAATAAAAAATGTCTCTTTATCTCCTTTTTCACTCTTGTTTATGCATCGGGATTTAAAATAATAATGTGGTCCCTTTTGGCATTATAGATGTCCAACTCACCAGTATTATAACATGGGCTAACGCATGTTTATTGCTTGAGCTATATAATATGGTAGGACAAAAAGAATACATCTTTCTCCTTTTTTTTCTTCTTTGTTTTTGCGGCGATCACCTTGTGCCATTTTTAAACCCCAACCAAAGTAGTAAAATGTACTCTTTGCATGATCAGCTCTACTGCCAGGAAATATAAAGAAATGTTCTTCTTCGACATATAAGACATTAAAATTGCTCATATCAGAATCAACTGTAGGTCCGATAAGGGAAAATTCAAACCCATTTTTGGTCGTACAAATGTGGCGGGATTTGAAAACATGAAAGTTCCTGTTAGGATCGTTATAAGGAGTGTCGTGATCCAGAAGAAACGAAATCTTAAATGCCGCAATAATATATCATACAAAAGAGGAAAAGGCACGAAGGGTGGGCGTTCAAAAAGTAAAAAATTAAGGAGACATCAATGTATGACTCTAACCCGAGTGTAGGAGGGTGCTGATCATCTTGCCTAGGAAAAAAAAAAAAAAAAAAGGTATAAAAAGACAAACGTCTCATGTTTTTGAAAGAAAAACTATCAGTATGTTACTTTCTATCAATTTTGGGCTCGTTGTGTTTTCCCTACTACAAACCTCGACATTGGCAGTGGACTGCACGAAATCCTTTGGCCAATACATCGCTCAACAGTCGTATGATTGTTGCATTTACTTGGGCGGGACTCCAAAAGTAACGCTAACCAACTGCTCCTATGGCAAATGTCGCGACTTGACATGCAGTCTACCAGCAGTCAATAGCACGAAATGGGATTGCTATTCTGGGCCTTACGGTGCCCGTTCAGGATGTCTGCCTTTCAAAGACTTGCTTACCACATGTACCCCAGACGAAATCAACAATGGGAGGAAATGTCCTTTCACCAAGACAGTAAAATATATGTAGTTTTTATTAGATATAAAAAGGCTACTATTTTTCTGATCATGTATGCATGCGTTCAGGGGTATTGGCGGAGTTTCCAAAATGAACCACCCGCCGCATGATTTTCGGTTCAGTGTGACACATTCATTCAATAAAAAGAAGGAATCAAACAGTTATAAAGTTTATTATATAAATAGATAAGCTATGGTACAATAATATGGAATAAGATAAATAAGGGGTGGGAGTATATATAACAGGTGAGTGGGGGGGGGCGGTCGTCTAGTATTTCATAATGATATACACCGCATGAACTACAAGGAAAAAATAAAGTTTAGTACAGAGTAGAGCATTATACATATAGGTGGTACTTACTTATACCGGGAATAAAACCAAGCAGAGTCAGCAGAATGTTGATGTAGAAATCA
Organism: Chlamydoabsidia padenii; assembly: GCA_025330725.1. Lineage (NCBI taxonomy): Eukaryota > Fungi > Mucoromycota > Mucoromycetes > Mucorales > Cunninghamellaceae > Chlamydoabsidia > Chlamydoabsidia padenii. Next base: position 263,806 of record JAIWND010000034.1, on the reverse strand, counting down.
CAATGCCAACAGCCGCGTTCCATCATGACACCCAGAGGAGGTAAAATAAAAGCTATAAAGAGAGATGGTAAGAGATCAATTGAATCACAGAGCAATAGATGAGTCATTACCGAGTAATAGTTTGCAAATATCAGTACAAGTTAAAGCCATATTGTTTTTTTGTTTTGTTGATTTGATTAGGTAGTGAATAAAGAAATGCAAAAGGATGGGCAGTCGATCTGCCTTTTATATCTTTTTCAATGACCGCCTATGTTCGAGTTGGTCTATGACATAAATGAAAGAATGACATAATGATATCATTGCCATTTCCAAATCCAGCAACCAGGTCATGTTCATTTCACTATCTGGCACGTCATGCAAGACCAATTTTATTGTTCCTAACTAAATTAGCTTATTCTTTGCTGTTCTATTTGGATCCTAAAAAAGAATGAAGTGACACCCTTTTTTTTTTTTTTTTTTTTTTTTTGTCATGCGGATGGATCAATCATGAAATCATGTATTGTATGTGATTTTTATTATTTATGTAATAGGGGGAAGGGGGTTGATTCTATAGACTAAAGGGTATTATTCCAGTAAATAGGGTGTTGCACGTGTCGACTCCATGATCACATTGGCAATATGAATTCATGATTGTTGTTGTTGTTGTTGTTCGTCGTTAAATCCTATATGGTTTCGCTTGACTCGTGCCAAGAAGTCACTATGTCTAGTCGCTAGCCTACAAAATATACATAGGATATATAAAAAGGGTATCAGTACATCACAGATTGCATTCACGGATAAAAGGAAATACTATACCATATAGTCTCTTGGATTAACCATCCATTGTAGTGGTAAGCCATGATCGAGTCGAGGAGATCCAGTTGATGTCATTCAAATCATATGCTACACCAAAATATGACATTCGTGGAACCCAATTGGAGGAGAGATCAACAGCTGATCTATTTTGTGGGTCAGAGATGTTGGACATTGTCGATAAACCAGGGATAACAAGAGCAATCCTGCAATAATGATAATAGTAATTGTTAGTAAGTAATCATAGCCCTAATTTCATTATATCATATCCTTACCTTTTGATGAAAGCAGTCGATTCAACATAGTCTGTAAAGTCTTGTTTCCCTCCCAGTTATCAAAGGTGTGTTCCATTGACAAAGATTGATTCACCATTTTTACGGAATTAATTAGTCAAGGTGGAGTGTCTATTTTGTTTGGTTGGACTGTCATTCTGTTGACAATGACATGGTGAGAGTAACATTATTGTTGGTAGCTGATTCGTTTCTTGTTGGTTTTGTTGAGAAGTATTGCTGGTTTGTGATTGAAAAAGGAGTACAATAGACAATGGGTGAATACTTGATGTCCGTGTTACTTCAATACAATACAATAGATGGTTGATTAATTATCAGGATGCAAATAAGAGAACAACAACAACAAAAAAAAAAAAAAGACTTCATAACCTGAGTCTGGGAATTCAAATCCCGACATACAGTGATTTATTTTAAGAGAGAAGATGGGAGAGGGGAATATATCATTTAGGCTAATCTAAGGACTTTTTCAATACAAGGAAACCAATTGATTTAACCTTGAGTAATTCAGGCCAAACAAAGGGTTCCTTTTCACCAGTTTCCACAAAACCGATTTTCTTGTACCAAAGCAGCAGTTCCGCTCTTGTTTCCAGCACATGTAAAACCGCCTTCTTGTATCCACGCACCTTCATTTCTTCCATTGCCGCACGCACCAAACGACCACCGATACCACGAGATTGATATCTATGATCAACAGAGAGTAAACCGATTCCCGCTTCTTCTGGTCCTTCTGGTTGTAGTTGCACGGTGCCCACTACCACGGGTACTGGTTGATCCGCCTTTTTCTCAAAAGCCAACATCAAGATGCTTTGTTGATCCTTGATACTTTGTTCGATATGTTCCATTGTAGATCGTTCGCCGCCAACAAGTTCACTTTCAGTTGTCCATCCACCTATATAATAATATCCAAGTCAGCATTCATATGTTTAATCTACTCCCTCCTTACCTTCACTACGATAGGCAGTGTTGACAATACGATGAATGTCTTGCTTGATGTCGAGATCGTCTAAAGTAGCTTGACGGACAAAAAAGGTGGATGAGGTATCTTGGACCATTGTCGAGGAGAGAAGGAAGAAAAGAAGACCAATGAAAAAGATTAAAAATGTTTTTTTTTTTCTTTTTTTTTTTTTCTTTCTCGGATCCAATTCCCCGCTCCCCCAGCTTACAAATAAGCTGACTCCAGGGTTGGACCCCTCTGCCGGAATTTGAAAATGAAGCTCATAATTTCTGCCCCTTTCCCATTCACTATTACTGTGACACCAACAACTACAGATCAAAGTCAAGTGATTCTTTGATAGACAATAGTGCCAACATGACAGTGAGTTCATCCATAATCATTTCATTCCCCGACAAAACCCATCCAGTATAAAAATAAAAGGGTAAAAATATAATCAAGTTTATTATAAGACAATCATTAGAGGTTATCGTCATTATCATCGTCATTATCAATATCATTATTATCATCATCACTATTACTATTACTATCTACATTGGTATGATATATCTTGTAATTCGGCAAACCCACGATATTATAACCTTCTAGTTTGGCAATCTTGGCAAATGCTTCCGAGTCCAATTGATGTTGATAAGGATAGGGCGGGAAGTTGAGTCCATTTCGATGAATTTCAGCTTTAACAAACAAGCAAGTCGACCCTACACCATCCAATGGCACTTTTGTAAATATCTGTTCATCATTGTCATCAGATACCATATCCACCATTAAAAATCGATGTGTATCATATTCCCACCAACCTACATTAAAGAAAAAGTTCAGTCAATAAATCATCCACCCTTCTATTTTTTACCTTCCATAAATACAAAGTCCATAGGCACATTTTCCTGTAGAGAGATAGACATAGGAGTTTCTTGCCAATTAGATCGATCATACTTTACGTCGTTTCCAATCATCGTATTCGGTACCAAAATATCATCCTGTAATCCAATAAAGTCTTTTATCATCGTAGGGGGGAAATCGACCAGTAAAGGGTCAAGCCAGAGTACATATCCATCCGTAGGTTCCAGAGCAGATTGAAGTAAAAAGTTCTTGGCCCGAGCCATGGCACTTTTCCGTAGTGGTGCCAGTTCATAAATGGTATTAGTGTCGTCGTGGTGATCATCAGTGGCGATCCATGGTGTCAGACTATCGTATGTTTTGGTGTATAGATCCACACGCCAACGCTTAGGAAGATGATGACGTACCGTATAGATTGTTGTTGGACTAGGTGGATTAAGGACTAAGAGGGCGAGTCGTGTCGTGCTATGGGTTTGTCGGTCAAGTTGTTTGAAAAAAGTGTCGAGGGAGGAAGAGCTTACTGCCCAAGGAGGAAGTACCACCATCACCACTACCATGGTCGTATCATTGTTATTCAGATTTTGGAAACTAATTTGTTCGAGTTGTTTACGTTGCTGATCTGACGGTGCCGAGAGTTGTTGCACTGTGTCGATTATGTTGCCATTGTTGTTGGTTGGATAGAGGTATGTGTCGTCACAATCGGCGGTCGAATTGGACAAGATGGTATAAGTAAGACCCCATAGTAGCACCAGACCTATTAGTACTGTTAATGACCGTTTCTTGATATCTAGTATAGGTGTTTGTCGTTTATCTGTATCGCTTGGCATCAAAAAATTGTGTTTTTTAGGGAAGAGAAAAGTTTGAAATCAAAAAAAAAATCAATCAATGAATTTGTATATTTAAAACGCCGACAACGAAGAAGAAGTCAATTCCAAATTTTTTCGTTTTTCTTTTTACCATTAAACCACACCATTATGCATAACTCCAGATCTGACGACGACGACGAAGACGACGATTACATGTCAGGAGCTATTCTGGAACAAGCAACACAGTTTGAAAAGAAACGACAGCAAAAAACCTATAGCGAACGACGAAAGGAACATTTACGTGAACAGCAACGCAAAGCTTATATTAAACCACAACGGGAACTGGAAGAAGAAAGACGACAAGAGGGACTCCGGAAACAACTGGAAAAGGATAATAAAGGCATGAAAATGTTGATGAAAATGGGATTCAAGTAAGTAAAGAACTGGTTAGTGCTATTCATGTATAATCACTTACCCTCTTTCTTTCTCTAGGCAAGGCACAGGGTTAGGGAAAGACGGTCAAGAAGGACGCCAAGAACCAATCACTGTCGAACTAAAGCATAGTAAGTCACTTTGTGTCTAATATATAACACTCATACTGAAAACAACCAATCTTTTCCGTTTAATAGATCGTGGTGGGATTGGCATTGACACAGCTAGAAAACGCAAACAGGCCGAAGAAGAACAAGAGGAAATGGAACGAAGGAAAAAGTTGGATATGGACCCGGCACTCTATCGAGAACATATGGCAGAAAAGGCAAAGGAAGGGAAACGGATACGGCAAATCACTGCCGCGGCTCATCTTTGTGAAAAGAAGGATACTGAAAAGGTAAAAATATATAAAAACGATCAAGGAGAAGCAAAGGAAAAAAAAAAAAAACACTCACCACCATCATGTAGGAAATCGATCATAACATATTATGGACTTTGGCACCTAAAACACCCAAGGATGTCGAGCATGAAGAACAAGAAGAACCAGTTGAACAAGAAGACGATGACTCTGCTAGTCTGTACAACAAAGATGAAGTGGAAAAACTGAAATCATTACCGGTAAGTAAACCGTGCTCCCCCTATTGCTTTTTTTTTTTTTTTTTTTTTTTTTTTTTTTTTTTTAATACTGACTCTCTTTTTGGTTTTGATCTAGTTGGACGAACAGCTGGGTAAACTGGTGGACTACTTGCGTGATCGGTATCAATATTGTTTTTGGTGTGGTGCTCAATTCGAAGATAAAGCTGATTTGGATGCCAATTGCCCTGGTATCGCTGAAGATGATCACTGATTATCCCTATAGATAAATCTTCCCCCACTCCACTCTACTACATTTAGTCAAATAGACCCCCCCTTCTCTTCATTTAGTTAAATAGACATCCTCCATTTTGTCATAATAAACTTGATGATTGTATGGCCTAACTGGGCAATCAAGTCCGCCGTGCATGATTTTTTTTTTTTTTTTTTTTTTTTTTTTTTAAAAAAAAAAAAGAGATAATGTGAGATAGGATAATACAATTTTTATTGAATAGGAATTAAAAAAAAAAAAAAAAAGAAGACTACAAGTAGAATAAAAACAACATAAATAAGATCAATAACCTAAACTAAACATGATTCCATACCCCATAGTGATAACCAAGAGACAGCAAATGATACTAGTCAAGACCCCAGTAACGACGAAATCTTTAGTTGTCAAATAAGGTTTACCCGAGGCATCCTCCAACATGATGGCACTCATATTAGGATATCCCGAGATAGGTAAACCCATTCCTGCCGAGCAAGCCAACCCAGCACCCATGACAAGCAAGTTTGGATGCGGCACCGGTAATTGCTGACCCACCTGTTGTACAATAGGAATAATAATCAGGGCCGCAACAGTATGCGACACAAATGTGGCAAACACCAGGACCAGGATAGCAAAGATTGCCAAGATACCAATAACAGGAAGATGTTCGACCATGGATTTCAAACGCAACGCAATATCTTGAAGTAATCCTGACGATGTTACCGCTTCACCCAACGCCATCCCTCCTTGTGCAAGCACCACGACCGACCATAGGAATCCATTCAGATCCTCCTTGTCCAAGATCCCAGTGCCGAAAAACATAAAGAGAGGAAGTGTGGCGACGATACCCGTGCTTCCCAAGTAGGCTACCAAGGTGGTTTCGGCACACCATAATGCGATGGTGAATAAAGTGATGATCATGACCACCACTTGAGTTTTCCTGTTACTGTTGTTGATTGAGGATGGTATCATTTTGGTGAGATGAGGACTGGTATGATCTGGGCGATACACGACTAGTAGAAGGAACCAACACACAAATATGGAGATAATAGAGATGGGCATGGCTACCATAAACCAAACACCCCACCCAGGTGTCGGATTCATATACTGCAGGGTGATGATGTTTTGTGGTGATGAGATGGGCGATGTCATACCACCAATACAACTAGCCAATGCAATTCCCAAGATCAAGCAAGAGCCAACCACCGAAGAAGAAGAAGAAGTAGAAGGCTTGAGTCTTGGTTTTTCCATAGCCGAGTCATCATCATTGTCGTCGTCATCTTCATAACCACCAGGAAGAGTTCGTAAGAGGGGTTCAATCAAGGAGAAGCAAAGGACAGGAGTAGCCACATTGGAAATCCACATACTAAGGAATCCAGCCACCAACATGATAGCCAATAACACCCAACGTGGCCGAGTACCTGCCCGAGACAATACATGAGTAGCAAACGCCTTGGCGATCCCATACTTGCCCAACGCCGCTGCCAGAGCAAATCCACCCAAAAGCATCATAATTGTGCTACTAAACATAGCACCAAATACTGCCTTGGAAGCCGCAGATGCTGATATCGGTGAGCCGTCCTTTGGATTCCGCATCACACCCAGAATGACAATCAGGAAAGGTAGCGCCAGTGATGTTGCATACAACGGTATCGCCTCAGTCGCCCATAGGATTGCAGCAAATACCAACAAGGCAAAACAATAGTTTTCTTGATGATTGCCGAAACAGTCAATGTTTAAAAGAGCAATAAAGAGAATGACGGCCAGGAGGAAGCAGATGGATTGTCGAAGATGTCGAGTGGGAATGGTGATGAGCCCCCAACAACAACTAAAGGGAACTGATACAGGAATAGTGGATGAGGTTGTTGTTGTTGTTGTAATAATAGTGGTGGGTTTGATGGTACAATCTGGATAATGTCGTGTTGCTGCCGTATGGTAAAAAGTATTCATTTGCCGAGTTGCCAATGGAATGCTATCCTGACAATACAAACGGGCATAACACTGTTTTAACCGAAAGAGTTGATCACCAAGAGTTGTTGTTGTAAGTTTAAACCGACTAAAAGTTGATAGATCATCATCCTTTTTATATTGTGGATCGTATAACGTGAGTACTTTATCGAATCCGGCACGATTCAGCTCCAAATAAGATTCCAGATCCATCAATGAGATGTAGATATCAATCAGTTGTTGTTTTAGACCATGTTCCGCCTTTGTCAAATCATATGTCTCCTCCAAATCCAAGGTTGAATGATAGGTTTGCAAGAGAAGGTCCAGCCTTGAAGAGAGAGTGTGTTCCATACCAGTAAAGAATACAATCACTTTTTCCAATTCAGTATCCAACGCCGCCAAAAAACTAGATTTATTATCACCTGAATACAGTTTAGTAATCAGTCCTTCAAAACTGAAAAAGAAGGTACGAATTTTAATATTGCATAAAACCAACCACAGTGACACACCTTTTTCTTTTTTCTGACTTACTCCATGTATTTGTTCCACCATGCAGGTACGGCATTGTCCTTGAGTAATTGCGTGAACTTAACGTCCATATTTTATACAGGTGTTTAATGATAAGTAAGACAAATGGAGATTAGATCTGGGAAGAATAAAAAGTAAAATAAAGGAAAAGAGAGAGGAAGGAATTGAAAAAGGAAGTGTGGCCTTTTTCAGGATGTGAAATTGACACTGCAAAATTCAAAACCCGCCTCCTTTTTTTTTTTTTTGTCCCATTCCCCCCACTTTAAACAATTACTGAATTTACTTTGTAAGGAATCATCCGAGATAATTGCAATATGTAATAGTGTTAGTATAAGTCATCTGTTTTATTAATACATATACACAAATAAAGAGGTAAAGAGATTGGAAAAGGGGATAAGTAAACGAAAAGGAGACAATGCAGGGTGATCAATTCGGAGTTCTAAATTAGGAATAAGGAAGCGGACCAGTCATCGGCCAATTATTGCATGTAGAGAGCAACCAGCAAACGACACCCAATCAAACAACATCCACCCATCACATCTAATCATACCCACCAAATCATTGAAGAATCAGAAGATTCATGCAACAATCTTTTATTTTCATTTAGTTTTTATGTTTTATATATATAAAAAAAAGGTGGCAATATGCCGAGACGTTTTCCAAAGGAAAACAGAGTGCCTTCAAACACAATACTGTGAATGTAAGAGTGAGCTAAAAAGCTCGTTCCGTCCTTCTCAAGGGGATTGCCAAAGTTCTCTCCTTTCTAAATAGTTAAACAGAATGGTAAGTAAAGAGATAAGAAGACCTATGGGTTATAAAATAACATACCGTTAAGCACAAAGAAAAAAAAGAAAAAAAAAGAAAAGAAAACCGACTTTTTATAAGACAAGCCCGGGATTTCAATTTAGTTAAAAAAATTTCTACAATGAGCCAATCATAAGTAGTGTCAGGTTTATTTGTGGCAAAAAAAAAAAAGGAATATACAAAGTGGGAAGAGATAACCTATATACAAAGGTGGTATAACTAATTATTTATAAAGGAGTGAGGGGGGGGAAGGGGCATTATGAAGTAGACACTTTTTGATCAATGAGAAGATTGATATAACGATTGGTCAAATGCAGCACGGTATCTTTGTGATGGTCTTGACAGAGTTGTGGTGATGAGAGAATGTCCAGGGCCTATTGATATATACGTAATGGATTAGCCAAAAACAATGAATGACCCGTATCCAATCACAATGCTTGTATCACTTTTATTTTTACCTGTTGTTCCGCTTGATTCTGGAGTTGAATTTTGCCTGATTCGTCGTGGTCGCCTTCTTTGATGGGGCAGCCTGTCCAGGAATGATAAGCAACAGCCATACTGATTGCCTTGTCACTAGAGAGATAGGGAAAAGAGTGAGTTATTATTTTTTCCACCTTTTTTTTTATATTTTTTATTGTCGCCCTATTTATGTTTACCTGAGATGAGTGTCCTGTTCAAGATATAATCGATCATGGTAATCTTTAAAACTATCCATCGAGTATAAACTGACGGAGCCCTGAGATCCTCGTTTAGCAGGTGAGAGACCGCCTTGAGTATATTCAGTTTCAAAAGAGCTTGCCGCCGAGCAAAGATCAGGAGGAGTGGTCGCACAAGGCATGGTCGTAGAAGCCAAAAGATCATGTTCCCCGATACAATCCCAAGTGTCGTGGTGAGGTTCTTGAGGGTATAATAAAAGTTTATCACCGTCTTGCATAAGAGTCCATTCAGTATTAGAGATGGAGTATATTAGTTTTCCTTGTGGTGTATCGCGTATTCCCCATAGTTGGTTACTGGCTTCTTCCAAAGGTTTTTGTCGATATAAACAGATTTCCGTGTCTTCAATAAGTCGTAATCGTCCTAAAAAACCAAAAAGAGAGAGAGAGAGAAAGAGTTAATAATGCTTGTCTACTTGATACTTTAATGGTTTACCTTTTCTTATATCCAATACCAGTCCAGTTGCTTTGTTTCGTATGAACTGACCTTCCCACGTCCACAGTTCTTCATCCGTTCGAAGAGGAGCATATACATGCACTTGAGATCTTGTCGAGTCTAGTCCTTCCGAGTGAATACGTCGGCTGGCAGAAATTACATGTTTAGTTTCAGTCGATTGTATATAAAACCAAGTATTGTTCATTATCATAAATAAGATGTATTGGAGAAAGAAAGAAAGAGCAAAAAAAAAAAAAAAAGAAGCGCACATGAATTTATACTCACTATTTGTTCTTTTGCAAGTTCAAACACCGCCATCCTTTTTACTTTGTCTATTTTTTACTTTTTATGGATTAGTTGCATATTCATGCGGATTTTTCATTGTTGAGTCCCAAAAAATACCAATCAATTTGTATTCCTTTGATTTCATTCTTCTTACTTGCCTCATAAACACTGTCTTTTTGGTTGTTTAGTCCGTCATCAGGGCATGTGAGGAAGATCGCATCTTGCTTTTTACTGTATTCATAATGCATACGATATTGTATAAAGTGGATCGAACCATTGCCAGAAACGAGACACACGAAGAAAGAGTGGTTCGCACCAATCATCATCACCTTTCACCTTTACACACAGACATCTATTTTATTACAAATGGGAGAACCAATCGCATTGACTGCATTATAGAGGAACCAAAATTGGTCAAGGCGGCCATTCAATCCATTCTGGATGACGCTTTTATTTTTTTAAAAAACAAGAGATTTTTATTATAAAAGTGTAATGTCACATGAGTTATTATCCTAAAAGGGGAAGGGGGTAAACTATAGCTATTATTATATACAGGAAGAAGAAGAAGAAGAGGAATCAATCTCGATGTGTTGAGATAAGATGACCTGTCTGCATTAGTTCCACCAAAGGTTCAGTCATTGATTTCAGTTCACGAGCGAGATGCATGAATACACCTAAAAAGAGATAATAATAAACCCCCCCATATTAGTCATTCATTTGTTGCCTATTTGTCTGTCTTATTTACCTGTATTAGCATTGGCATCACTTATGATGGTAATGATCATTGGGTTTTGGTCTAGTTGAATCAGTTGATAAAGTTCATACATACTAATGATCATTTCGTTATGTTTCAACCCTAGTTTCGACGCCTGTCCCCGTCAAAACATAAAAATACTAGTCAGTCATGGTTATTATAATACAATTATTATTTTTTGTAGGTGTTTTACCTGATTGTTGGCAACAGCAAAGTTGGTTGGAATGACAGGGTCGGTAATTTTGGCTGGTGCATCGTCTGATATACCTACAAACCAAGAGGCATGTTTATTAGTTTCAAAGATTAGTAGCCGCCCCTTCCATTATACTTACATTTCAAGATAATAACTCCATCCCGATCCGTTAATAATGCAGCCTTGAGTCCTTCATGTAGATAAGCTTGGCAATGAGTTTTAAAAGCTTTTTCCATTAATAAAAGATGATAAGATGGAAAGAAAGAGGTGAGCTCAGTTTTTTTTTTCCCTCCCCAGTGGCGATGGGACTGTAAGCGGGATTTTAATTTTCAACCCCCTCCTCCATGGCACCTTTTTGACATCTCGATAGAAATACCTTCCATGAGACATCTATGCATAATCCAACGCATCACAAAGATATTACATATTTTCTTTTTATTGTGTTTGTTCAAGAGGAATAGTCAGGGCAACTCTCAAGTTAAAAAGAGGAGATATCGGGGATTTCAAATTACCACGGGGCTGACACAGACACTCCAGCAAACAGCGGCGTTTAAAAATCACTTGAACAAGCCGATCAAGGTCGGAACTTATATTGAAGCAACAAAAGCAATAAATAAATGTGTTTACCTTTTTACATAGTCTTTTCGATTGCATCTAACAACACAGTTGCTATCTAATTGTTATTTTTACTGGAGAAACCTTGGAAGCTTCGCACAGAACTTACAGAATGAAACGTTCAATGTTGGCCTCCCAAAAAGAAAAAAAGATGCAGGCTGCTGTATTTTCCCTATGAAGGTAGACATGAAGGTAAAAGCACCGAGAGCGGCACTTTAAAATGCATAAATGTAATTCACATCCCGACTACTTCCAAAATAAACGCCTATTTTATAGTATCTGTCACTTGTGGCTCTATAAATTGATCCTATCAGGTCTGTTTTACCCCCTCAAGTCATGTACTTAAAACCAACTCAAGAATCTTTAAAAGTTAACCCCTCTAAATATTCCCATACTATACATGTTAAAAAAAACAAACCTATTCCAGACAACAGAGTTGAAGATGTAAAAGATGAGTGTTTTTATTGTAAAAAGAGGAGGGGAGATAAAAAAAAAGTACACAATGGAAGATCTATAATATGATAAACGTGTTCTATAAACATATAAAAGGGTAGTGAGGATAACAATAAAATATAATAACAAAGGTAATGTACCAAATAACAAAAGGACTATATATATAACAAACTAATGAGAGATATCCACCAGTTCATGATCATCCATGGTTCTTGAAGAGGACATACGTTCCTTGACAGCACGGACCCAATTACCAGACGAGGATAATTTCTTGTTGTTTAGTTGATGAGGATCAGGTTCCGTTTCGTATCGTCGTAGCTTGAATCCATCCAAAGGCATCCAGTCCTGATGTTTGCTATTGGTTTCCAAAAAAGGGGCATAAGATGGTACTTCGTCGACAGGGGTACCAGCAAATGAATTCCGTCCACCATGATGATGGCGATAGACTGACGATCGAAAGGCATCAAAGGCCGACGCATCATCGGAAGAGTATGCAAATCCTGTAAAAGACCTACGTTGGCCGGAGTGCATATACATGATTTCACTATGCCGATTGTTCGTTCGTGGATAAGCTGGGGCTGGTTCAGTCAATGAAGAAGCATCGTGATATTGCGTTGCTGATTGTTCCATCGTCGTCATTGTTGATTTGTCGTCAAATCCACCTGTTGATCTAAATGCTGCACCCGATTGATCGCTTTGTGTCCTCATCAAGGTGATTGGCATTTCTTCTTCCAACTGAATCACAGTTTTACGTCGCTGCTTGTTGTTCTTGTAAATTTGCCAAGGTTGCCGTGACGAGGATTGTGTGTTACAAAGGACAATTTCTCGGATAATGTCGTTATCAAAAGGTTGTTCCATATGTAGGTAGTATTTGGTGATAAAACGAGGAAGCATACAGATGACAAAGGTAATCACCAAACAAAGCCAAAAAGCACCTTCACGGAATAGCATGTCTTCACCATAGAATGTGAATGTCATAATTTGCGCATAAAGACCAGTCCAGATAAAGAAGGTTGCCGAAGAGATAACAATCACCGCAACCATGACCCAAGTCCAACTAAAAATCGTAAAACCCACCAAAGCATTAGCAATAATGACAGCAATACCAGCAATAAAAGTGCCCAGTTCATAAACGCCTTCTGTGTCGTATCCAGTGCTGCTCATCTTGCCACCCACAAAGACCAAGTAAGGTATACCAAAGCAAATAGCTGATTGATAGATCGCATCGAGTACCGTCAAATAAAACCTTGAGCTTTTGAATTTGTCGTTTCGAATACCCATAAGATACAGCTGAGGAAATTTGAAGGAGTATTCGGCCTTGAGGTCTTGATCCAACACACCAGCAAAGATACATGGCAAAGACGTAAACACCAAATTGTATAATGTGATATATGAGTAATCAAACATCATAGTCCCCGAGAATCTAGTAAGGAAAAAAAAAAAAAAAAAAAAAAGAAGAGTCAGTCCAGCAAACATTTTCGCCCATCATCACACACAAACTTACCCACAGAAAATCTGATACCAAAAGAGCACCAAAGTCCACATGATGTTTTTATAAAAGAAGGTCAAGATCATTTCAGATGTGCGTAGATAAGACCAACGACCATGGACTAAAAGGAGTTTGCTGAGGTAACGGAATTGGGCAATGGCATAGTCCGACGCCATAACTGCCTGACGCCCTTCTTCACCCGAGATCCCAACCCCAACATTAGCTTCTTGAATCATCGAGACATCGTTTGCGCCATCACCAATTGAGAGTGTCATCACCTTGAGTCCCTTCTTCACCATATTGACGACCTTGGCTTTCTGCATGGGACTGACCCGACAGCAAATCACCGCCATACATTGAGTACCCAATCGAAGCAGTTCATCTCTTGCCGGCTGTTCCAGAGCAAACTTGAGCGATTCACCATCAATGACCAAGGCACATTTCTTCATAGTTCCATTCACCTCGTTGACTTGTTTTTGTGATTCGCGTAACTGGTTCAAGGTGTCTTGTTCGTCGCGCGCATTAACACTGAGCAAAAGCATATCCTTGGTCAACAAATTGCATGCGAAGCCAATATTGATTGCCGTTTCAATCTTGTCACCCGTTAGCACCCAAATTTTGATCCCCGCCTGCGCCAGCACCGCGATAGTATCAGGCACCCCTTCTTGTAACTTGTCTTCGATCGCCGTGCCACCAATCAGAGTCAAATCTTGTTCGATTTCTTCACATACGCTTTCCATCTGTTCTTCTCGGTTGTGTATGCTGTTGGAAGCATCCTTGTATCGTACTGCCCAATCTTGATATTCAGTTTCCCCCAGCACCCGGCTGGCAATACATAGTGTGCGTAGACCATCATTTGCAAACCGTCCCAAATCCTTGAGTGTGTCGTCGCGCATTTGTTGTTGCTCGTTTGTTACCGACAGTCGTTCATAAATCACCGAGTCCGCACCTTTGCAGATCAGCACCACCCGTCCATCGTTGCCGCGCATGATCACGCTCATCCGTTTCCGAGTCGAGTTGAATTCAAGCACATGCAGTAATGTCATTTCACGCCGTTCGCCCATCGCATCCATAATCATCGTGTCTTGTTCACGGCCCACAAAGGTAAAGCCCACATCCCGTGCTGTCGCCACCAGTGCTGCTTCATCGGGTGATTGTGCCTTGTATAATATTTCATAGGGTTTGTCAGGATCAGGCACCTCTGTGATCACTGTATGACAAAGTGCCAGAGCAGAGAAGAAGTGGATGATCGATTGTGATTGGTTGTCATTCTGAGTCAGTGCATCATATACCTTGGGATCCACAAAGGAAGATTTGGGGTTGACATAATGGTGTTCAAAGAGAGTTGCTTGTTTTCGGAGCATTTCCCGCCGTGCTTTTTCGAGATCGAGATTGTCGTTGAGTCGTGCTGTCTCTGTGTCCATCTTGTTGCCTACTTCTTCATCTTTCCCAGTATCATTCGAGTCAGTTGCTTCACGAAGCTTAGCACCCACCGAAGCCTCCGTTTCACCTAGACCATAAGAGACACCATTGATTGTGCACCTGCGAAATTCCATTTTGTTCTGTGTTAATGTGCCGGTTTTGTCGGAGAAGATATATTCCACCTGACCAAGATCATCAGAGATATTCCAGGTTTTGGGAATGCAAGGCTGATCCAGTGTTTCGTTGTACATGTCGATGTCTGTGTGAATAAAGTATGCCTAGATGATGCAAAATAGTTTAGTCAAGCACTTTTACGATGGATAAGTAGAAGAAGAGCCTTACCGCTGCAGTCTTGACGATTTGCACAGAGATGTAGAGAGAGATAGGAATGATATTTTGGTAAATAACAAGAGTGGTCCTATAGTAGATATTTAATGTTAGTAAAAATACAGTGTAATGCAGTTGATTGTGATATTTACCAAAACATAAGGAAGCCTTCCATGGCCGCACTTTCCGCATCCGGTTGTTCAAAGAAGTCCGAAGATGATCGACTTGAAAAGACAACACTGGCGGCAATAGAGCAAATCAAACACAACACAAACAATAAGACAAAGTTGGCAATGACCTATAAAAACAAAAAAATGAAGGCGTGAGTCACTTTTCTTTCTTTCTTTTCTTTAGCTACTTACATGAGGATTGGTTGCCTTTTCCATTTTACTACGCTTACTTGGTGTTTTACCCGAGTTTAGCATAATCTTGGTTTCATTCCCCGTAAACAAGACCATGCCAATGACCCAATCCGTATTCCGTAAGACGCAACCACGTAAGAGGACACTACTGCTGGTGATGGCTTCTGTCTTTTCATGTAAAACATCAGATATTGGTGGACCATCCTGTTGTTTTGTGAATTGATCCTTGTATATGTCGTCGTCGTCGTCACTGTTGTCAAGTTGATCAGCCATTGAGATTTTCCATTTGAGTACACCATTATAAGAATAAAGATTGGCATGGGGAGGCTCACTTTCAATATAAAAGCTGGATCCATCACAGTCTTCAGGCCGATTGATATCACTAGTTGCCTGTAATCCACGCTTGATCTTTAGATTCGTTTCACCATCAAGATTTTGAGTTTCCACATAGCACAGACCATCAGGTTCGGAAGTAGAGAGAATCACCAAATCAGCAGGTACAGGATCATCGTCCCGTAAATATACAAAGTCACCAACGTTTAAATCTTGCCATAAGGTACGTTTCCACCGTCGATCAATACCCTGTCGTTTTTTTCTTGGCAAAGGAGGAGGAGTCTTCTTTGCGTGTTTCTTGACCTTTTTCTTCTTGTTGTCGCCTTTGCTGCTGCTGTTGTTGTTGACTACAGAGTGTGGTACGAGTCCAGGTCGATAAGGTTCTTGTTGAAACACCCTGGTGAAAGAAGTCGTACTGGATCGAATGGTTTGACGAAGTGATGAGATTGGCGAAGTAGGTGGTGGGAATTGTATGGTAGGTGTAGAAGATACAATAGATTGATTGGTGTGGCTTCGTTGCAGAGAATACCGTCTATCGTCGTCGTCGTCGTCGTTGTCGTCCGTTTTGGCGCGTCGAAAGGGTGCTTTGATCCATGACCGAATAGTATGAATGATTCGTCGCCAGCGTGCCACTTTGTATACCGGTATGTTGACATTGGTCCAAGAAGAGAGAGTATAAGTGATGGCTTTGTTGACACCTTGGTCGGTTTTATGACGCTTGTTGTCTTCCACGGCATCTTTAGCACCCGTAAGAATCAGAATCGCCGCCAAAGGAAGGATGACCAAGACAGGAGAGGCAGAAGTGCTGAATAATGGAAACATTTGTAGGATGACCAAGAATAAAAAATACAAGTTGGCGATACCTCTAAATTGTTCAAAGAGATTCTTGGGTAAAAAGGTGTACCAGGTATATTTTGCTGTTCTGATCTTGTTGCCCAGAAAGCTATGTGTTGGTTGGCCATAGTCGTCTAATTCTTCGGGTGGTAGATCCATGTTGACATATATAGTGCGTCGTTCCGTTGAGGCTGTTGGGAAAGCGCTCTTTTTCTTTAATAACTTGTCTTTAGATAAAAGTCGACGAGCCATTTAAGTGGTGAAGGAGGTGGTGGAGAGTAAGAAGGAGGACGAGGAGGACGAGGAGGAGAAATGATGATAATAAAAGAATGACAAGTTCTAATGTTGTTAAGGGGTAAAGAAGTGTTTAAAGGAAAGGAAAGGGATTCTATTGAATGAGTGGAGGAATAATAAAAAGAGAGGGAAGATAATAAAATAGAAAAAAGAGACAAAGAGAAATTTAATTTGGGAAAGTGTATTTATATACAATCAAATTTAAAGGGGCTACACTTTACCCAAATGTCGGGATTTCAATATTCGAAACAAATTGGAGAGACTCTTGGCAGTAACGGGCTATTCTTTACTGTACCTTTCCCTTTCTACCTTTTATTTCTTTCTTTTATTTATTTATTGATCTACTTCCAGTCTCTCTCTCTCTATTTCTTTTTGTCTTTTGTCATGCTTGAATGTCTTTGCAACAGTTCCTTGAAGTTATAATTTCAAACCCCGAACACGTGGCATTTACTTTCTTTTGTACGAATGGTTAGCCAATGTCTCCCTCACTCTCCAACGGAATCAAATTCAACCATAAGGCATTTTAATGCAGCACAATTTTGACTCTATACCACGTTTGTTGGCCTACTTTTGTTTATCCATTAAATTTCTACTGACAGTTTGCATAAACACAGTGGTCGTCCTTTCTCCCCGTCCGTTTTGGAAAGCCAAGTGATAATGTTCGGAGACGATTTTTCTTAACGAAGGGCAATTGAAGGGAAAAGGAAAAGCATAATATTCACCAGTTGTAAATTTATACAGCTATCGTTCCAGAATGTTCACTACACAAGACATTTGGATGGTATGGAACTCATTTTACTTTATACACCGGATCCACGGCATTGAATCTTCCGTAAGGGCCAAAAAGGGACCATATGCGGGATTTAAATATTTTCACATTCAAATCCCGATTTTCAATACATATTGTCTTGCGCATCTTTTTCTTTTCTTTTTCTTCCATCACCTTCTTTTTACCTTACATTACCATGCTAAGCAATATCTTGAAACAGTCAACAAGTATGTTTCCCTAAACCACTAGTCGATTATAACGTGTTTTCTCACTTTTAAGTGTATTGATAGGATGCCGATCTACAATGATCTTTGCGACTCCCTCCATTCGATCCTTATCCACGAAGAAACCGTACGTTTGTATAAAGATCCTTCCTATTGCCTTTACTAACATAGCTTACTTTATACTATTATTACTATTATTTTAGTCCAACTGCTGTATTGTTGACGAACATGGGTGGTCCTGAAACCTTGGATGACGTACACGATTTTTTACTCAATTTATTTACGGATCGTGATATCATGAAGCTTCCGTTCCAATCTTCCCTTGCCAAGTGGATTGCCAGACGCCGAACACCAAGTATTCGTGAACAATATGACTCTATTGGTGGTGGATCACCTATTCTCAAGTGGACGCGCAAGCAAGGTGAAGAAATGGAAAAGGTCCTTGACGAACTGTCACCAGAAACAGGCAAGTTACTCTCACATTTCATAAAGTAAACCCCCTCTTCTTTACTAAATCATCACCATCACCTTTAGCTCCTCACAAGCATTATGTTGCATTCCGATATGTGAAACCATCGACACAAGACGCGCTGGACGAAATGAAGGCGGATGGTGTAAAACGGGCTGTAGTATTTACACAGTATCCTCAATACTCATGCTCAACCACTGGCAGCAGTTTGAACGAACTTCATCGGGGAATTGTCAAAAATGGGATGGAACAAAGTGTGCAATGGAGTGTGATCGATCGTTGGCCGACTCATCCTGGTTTTATCGAGGCTATGGCTACCAAGGTGGAACGCAAATTGGCCGAATACACCCCTGAACAACGCAAGGATGCCATCATTCTCTTCTCAGCTCATTCCTTACCCATGTCGGTGATCAATCGTGGTGATACGTATCCTGCCGAAGTCGCTGCCAGTGTGGATCAAGTGATGAAACGACTCGGTCATCAAAACCCTTATCGACTTATTTGGCAATCCCAAGTTGGTCCACAGCCTTGGTTAGGTCCTCAAACCGCGGATGTCATCAAGAACTATGGTAAGGCGGGGAAAAAGAACTTGGTGGTCGTACCTATTGCATTCACAAGTGATCATATCGAAACATTGTTTGAATTGGATCAGGAATATGGCAAGGAAGCCGAAGAGGTAATGAATGTATATGATATTGTTGATGATTAGAGAACTCACCATTTCTTTTTTATTATTGGTTAGGTGGGTATTACTGGATGGAAACGTGCTGAAGCCTTAAATGATGATCCAATCTTCACTAATGCTATGGCCAACATTGTAAACGAACATTTGAAATCTGGTCAAGTCATATCGCGCCAATATTACCTTCGTTGCCCTGGATGTACCTTTGACAGCTGTGGAACAACAAGAGACTTCTTCAAGTCATGTGATCCGCAGCAAAAATAATCCCTTCAAACTTACACCCACACTAGCAATATAATAACAATCCAATCACCCCTCCTTTTTTATTTGATCAATCAATAAAGACATGTTTTTATTTTATTACAAACAAACTATTTTTATTTTATGATGATGTTGATAGTATATTTGTTACTAAACTAGGATTGAGCACACTGCACACCAGGACCACCACCACGACCTTCTTCGTCATCGTCTTCATCATGAGCATGTCCACCTTGTGTTCTTGAAGATTGATAGGCATCAGCATCGGCCATGACAACATCATCCACTTGTTTGTTGTCACCAAAAGCAGGTAAAGGTTGTCTAGGAGGTAAAATGGATTCCAGCTTGGCGATAGTTTCTTGATCAGTCCAGTTATTAGCAGGGAAGTTGATGGTAAACTTGACAAAGAGATTACCATGGTTATGATGACGATATGTTGGCATACCTTCATTAGGAATCACCTTGACCATACCAGGATGAATCGATTCACCAGGCAAGACCGAGACCAGCAACACACGTTCGTCCAATTGGGGTATCGCAAATTCACCACCAGCCAGAGCCGTCAACAGATCAATCTTGGCCTCATAAAAGAGATCATCACCCTTTCGTTTGAAGATAGGATGAGGCTTTTCATCAAGGACAATGATGATATCGCCAGGTATGACATTAGGTGCTTGATCGCCTTCGCCAGAGAATGTGATTTTTTGCCCATCACGCATGCCCTTGTCCACATGTACTTCGAGGATTTTCCGTTCGCTGAGGATCTTGCGCCCTTCACATTCCATACACCGGTCCTTGGCATCGATGATTTCACCCTGACCCTGACAGTCTGAGCAAGGTTGTTGAATTTGTTGTAGCATTGGACCCATTTGACGCATGATCACACGCACACCTTGACCATGACATGTTTTGCAAGTCGTCACACTGCCTTCTTTACCACCCCGTCCTTCACATTGTCCACATAGCACATGTTTTTGTAATGCCAGTTTGGTGGTCTTACCCTTGTAGAGGTCTTCCAGACTGACTTTGAGTTGATGCACCATGTCTTTGCCACGACGAGGACCAGAGGGTCGGCCACGACCACCACCACCACCACCACCGAATAAACCACCACCACCAAAGAGTTGTGAGAAGAGATCTTCGGCATCCATACCACCCATACCGCCTTGTCCGTTTAAGCCTTCTTCACCAAACTGATCATACATTTGTCGTCGTTCACCATCTGATAGTATTTCGTATGCATGAGAGATTTCTTTGAATTTGTCACCGGCTTCAGGATTCTATGAAAAAAAAAAAAGTTCAAGTCAGTATTAGTCATCTTGGCTTTTTTTTTTTTTTTGCAAGAAAAAACAAGTCATCTCTTTTTGTTTTCTTACCTTGTCAGGATGATACTTTAATGCAAGTTTACGGTATGCCTTCTTCAAGTCACTGTCGCTAGCATCAGGGCTGACACCAAGTACGTCATAGTATTTAGTTTCCTTAACCATAGTTATAGTATGTAAGATGATCTAAATGGAAGAGGGAGAGTTTGTTTGTATTTGAGAAGAAGGGAAAAAAAAGGAGGAAGCCGAAAAAGAATGGATTTTAAAAAAAATGAAACTAAAATAGGCAAGGGGCAAATCGGCATTTAAAAATATGCTGGACCATGAAGCAACCAGTAGTTTCTATTCCATTTTGATTGGTTAGGATTTTTCTAGCAAGACCAGTATTTGTCAAAGAAGGGTGTAGGATTTTTATTTGATTAAGGGATATTACTACCAAATAGAGAGTGGACTAATATAATTCTATCTATTCTACGGAGCCATCGCGATTTGGGGAATCTTTCTATTAGGATATGATTGTTGCATATATTTTTTTCATGCCGCGCACTCCAAAAGGGGATCCTAACCTGTAGTTAACAAAGATCTCTTATAAAAAATCATGGAACGTTTTTTAATCCCCGGTTTAACCCCACTTTTTTAAACGCCGATGTTGTCTGCTGATTGATGCGGCCCCTGACCCCATCAAAAAGTTGTATTGTAACTCTACACTTAAACGTAAACGTATCGGCAAATTTGCGCCGCAGGCAGCACCCGAAGGGTGCCAACCATTTGGCCAAAGGAAGCAGGGGATATGAAACGTAGACTATATAATAGTACAGTTACAGTACAACAAAACACTCTTCTATATAAATAAATTTGGGCCTTACAACGAGTACCGAAATCTCGACTGACAACGCTTCCCTCCATGATCATGCCCTCAAATCAGGAATTGCAAAGCGTATTGAATTTTGGTGTTCGGCATTTGAAAATGAAGCTTTCTTTTGTCTAGAAAAAAAATCTTCCGTCTTAGCAAAGAAAAGGTAAAAGTCATTGTAAATCTAAACATATTAACACAAGGATCTTGGTACTTGAACTTGCGGTAAAGTATGTTGGAAATGGGTCATAGTATCCACATGGCCACTTTAATCATTAGCATCCGTTGACAATGGAGCGGTGAAGCTCCTTTCAACTCTGACTAAGAACTGACGGGATTTGAAAATGATTTTTGCTTCTATCTATAAAAAAAAGTCTTCGTCCTTTTTTCTTGCAAAAGACAGGTAAAACTCATTGCAAGCTTGGGCTGACTAACACAAGGGTCCTGGTACTTGACTTTTGCGGTAAAGTATATTGGAAATGGGTTATAGTATTCACATCACCACTTTAATCATTACCATCCTTTAACAATGGAGCGAGGAGAGCCCATCCAAAATCTTAGTAAGAAATCAAGGTAAAGCGGGATTTGAACATGAAGTGGGTTTCATGACAGGAACTGGGCAGGAAAAATGCTGGGCAGAAAGTTGGGGGTAGAATTCAGGCCAACTTGGGTGAAAAGCCTTTGGATTTTTTTTTTCACAGGCGAATTGCGGGCGGCACAGGCCAGTTGGGCAGGAGAAAGTTAGGCAGATAGTTGGCCAGAACTCTACTGTCAGTTGGGCGAAAAGTTGGCCTGAATTCCACGGCCAGTTGGGCGTAGGCAAGTTCGGACAGACTGACACAAGGCACTTGGTGCTTGACTTTTAACCTAAATACCATAACCATTTGACGTTTAATAAAGATCCCATCTTTTCGTATCACTTATTTTTTTATTGATTTGATTACTATATCTAGACATAATCCTAAAAATCCTATGATTTCCCCAGCACTGACCACCTCCTATCTTTATCCATTTTTGAATGATTGGTCAACACCAATTTTTACACGCTATCATTCCCCCATCACTGATTGCCAACTTTTTTCCTTCCTTCATCCTTTATGTCTTCTTCCTCCATCTCCATTATGGTTGGATGAATCCACTCCTTCCGCCACTGCCAATGTGGTCAGCCAGGTTGCAACGATTATCTGCTGATTGGAGCGTGGTTTGATTAGGAAAAGGGAGGAACAAGCGATCATAACCAGACTCTTTTTTTTTTTTTTTTTTTTTTTTGCATTGATCGGGGTTTATTTGAATTCCCGCCACCATTACATTCTAGCTCTTTACATTTATTGATTGTTGATCAGCATGAATTGATCGTTTGTAAATAGTGAAACTGACTCAAATACATGTGATTATATTGTTTATCATATTGATTGACAAGGGTTTGCTCCATTGAATTGATTGGTACATCGTTCATTTTCACACGTTATTATCCCTTCCTGTATCCTATAAGAAGGGTCTACTTTCTTCACCTTTTATCCCCCTTCACCCTTTATGTCTTCTTTCCGCCATCCTTCCGACACTTCCAATGTGGTCAGCCAGGCTGCAACGGTTATACAATCATACAATTCATGTAGTAATGCTGGCCACTTGATATGAATCCGCTCTCTATCTATCTCCATTCCTTTGTCTCCACTCCTTTATTTTGTTCAAATCTTTCCAGGAAGTTATCGCAACCCACATACACTGCACTTCTATGATAATTTTTATCATTTAAGTGGTAAGTTTTATCATTCCCATAGACAAAAGGGGCTGATCGCATGTAATAACTGACTGTTTGATTTCTTTTCCTATGTATGATTGCTTTGATCATTTCTTTCGACCACTTTTAAACATCGTATATTTTATTGTTGCTTTTATTTAATTAATAAAACTAGTATTTTAGACAAGCTAATACTACAGAGATGAATGATCATTATGCATTTTTTCTTCTTATGCACTTACGGGTTTGTATCGTTCGTGAAGCCACTTGATTTCAACAGGGCAATTTCCAAGGTAGTAGGGTAGGTTAATTGTGTCCCAAAGGGAAAAGAGTAATTAGTTGATCATAAAAAATAGACTGTTAATACCAATTTACAATGCTGAAAGTAAAGTTTAGCTAAAAGTTGAAGCCCGAGTCCCACTTTTTCAAAAAATAAAAGACAAAGTCATAGCATGCCTAGATCGATTACCAACCGGAGCCAATTAACAAGTACTGTTTTTCACTAAAAGAGCAAAAGTGGAGATTAGTAAAGTCGCATACCTTACATTATAAACGATTCCGTAACTTACCATCACAAGACTATCCCAGTAACAAATAGAGTCTTGGTTGAAGAGGTGTTTCCGATGAATGACAATGAAAATGGGGGGAGAGGAAAAAAGAGGGAACAAAGATCCGTCGGGTTACAACCAAAAAAAAGAAAAAGAAAAAATAATTTAAATCCCGACTTTGCACTATCGGAGATGAATCCACGTGGTGGAACAAGGCCAATGGGCATGAATAATGACGAGATATGGAAAAGCTTAGCCCTCGTTTGTAGAACCAGTAGTATTGGTCAAACTACATCATCTTGTATGATAATAAGATCGTGCATACAAGTGTTTTACTATAAAAGAGGAAAGATATACACAAGATTCATGCAAAACAAAACAAATCGATAAAAGGGTAAGCGGATTTTGTTCGAGAGAGAAAGAAGAAAAAAAAGTGACAGGCGGATACTGCAACCTTATTCCCCAGGTTTCGAAATTTTTTTACACCAAGATAGCCCGAACATTTTTTTTAAAAAACAATGTTTTTGACAAACAATCTATTCTTGTGCTTCTTTCTTTCACAAATTTCCTTTTTTTTTTTTTTTTTTTTTTTTTTTTTTTTTTTTTCACAACCACGTTATATCACACTTCCATTGAACACTTGATCGTCATCACCATCGTTACTGATCATTGTCAGCACTTACTTTTTATATAATATAAAGATACCAAAATGGACTCGACCACAATGAGGATGTCACCCTCCAACAATGCCACCACCATCTCATCCTTTTGTTATGCCCCTTGTGCATCCCGCCAATACGATTTCTCTCTCAAAAAAGAAGAGCATACATTTAACGATTTACGGAATACCTGTCAAAACATCATGACCGTCACTCAATGTGATATCGTTATAACTACCAATGATAAAATCATCAAGCCACATCATGATTTGATGGATACACCCGCCGATTATAATTTGACTTTGACAGGTACTCTTCATTCTCTGGCTGATACTCGTAGTCACTTGCTACTTCATTGTCCAATCAAGGTAAAGTGATAAAAAAGGGGTCCATTTTAAAGGGTGCTTATACTAATACATAGTCTCTCCTCTTTAGGTTGAATTGGTCTTACCCGTGCCCGCTGTCGAATGCCCTACTCAAGAACAATGCGATCGAATTGCCAATGATACAAAGACAACTATTGTTATCACTCCTCCTAAATCTCATCAATCTTGTTTTGCTTCTGATCATACTGTCTCTTTGATCATCACCGGTGTACCCGAGGATGTCGAAAAATGCCGTGTGCAGCTCTTGGTCCTTTTGGATGAAAATGTAAGACCTTCCCCCCCAAAAAAAATGAAATTCAAATCCCGACTTTCTATAGTCTTGATTTTTTTTTTAAAAAGAAAAACTCACCTCTTTCTTCTCTTTCTTTCTTTCTTTCTTTCTTTCTATTATTATCAACATGGTTTAGGCTGGCTTACATTCAGATAAAGTATGCATGCCTTTGAAATATCAATACTTAATTGGCGGACGGAAACGAACAGGTTTACATCCAATTATTGAAGAAACATGCACCAATATCTACTTTCCTTCACCTTTTATCACCGCCACGACTGAACAAGACGAATACGACTCGGCAATCTATATCACTGGGGATGCCACTCATGTGGCTCGTGTCAAGGATATGCTGAATAAACTAGTGTCTCAAAAGGTATATATGGATGGATGGATTGAAAAGGGATGGTGTGGACTAAGCTCTCTTTCTTTCTTTTTTTTTTTATAGGCCAAGTCCATGTATCACAAATCTGTTAAAATGGTAGCCCAAAAACTGGATTGGATGCTCTTACATTGCAAAGATGACATTCGCAAGATTATGCACGATAATGGTAAGGCTCTTGACAGAATGAATGACTGTTAGAGTTGAAACTGGTAGCTAATTTTACTTGGTGTTTATTTGTAGGCTCCTTTGTTGAATTCCCGCTTCTTGGATCAGGGGAAGATGCCATCTCAGTGTATGCAGAAAACCGAGTGAACGCTGAACGAACACTCCGTGCCATCCACTTTGTCGCCTGCAGTATCTATGAAGCCATCTTTTACTTTAACGATCATGATAATCTGATCTATAATGGTGGCTCCTCTTCCTTCTTTAGTTCTACCAGCAACTTGGCCAGCATGGTATCTCAACTCTCACAAGTCTCTGGTGCTCAAGTTACGTACAAGACGGAACCTGGTTGTATCGAAGTCATGGGAACCGAACGCGCCATCCGTAATGTCTATCAACGACTTCAAGAAATGACTTTTTTGAAACCCTTCCACCAAGGCACCATCTTCCGGGTCGAATCCGCCAACGAACAACGGGACTTTATCAGCGGCAAAAAGAATGGTAAAATCAACAAGATCATGAAAACTTCGGGGGCGAAAATCCGGTTTGTACCTTTGGCCAGTGACTATAACTTTGTCATCGAGGTCGACAGTACCAGTTTTACAAAAGCATTGGACGGATTGACTTTGTTACAAGAAGAACTACCGGCGGAAATCTCCTTTTTTGTGCCTGAAGCATACCACAAGCGAATCATTGGTGTCGGGGGCAAGAACATCCAGCGGATCATGAAGAAGTATGGTGTCTATGTCAAGTTCTCCAACACGGAGGAATTTGCGTCACTGGGTGGGTATTACGATAATGAAGACAATGTGGTGGCCAGGACTCCCATGAAGAATCAAATCAATCTCGACAATTTGCGCCATGCCGTGATGGAATTGATTCATCCCAAGGATCGTGATTATGTGACACGCACCGTACCTATTCCCTTCCGGCTCCAACGACTCTTGGCTCATGATCAAAGCATGTTTTTCACCGAAGATATTGGCAAGAAAACGAACACGCGGGTGCTTTGGCCTGATTGTGAATTGGCAACGGACAAGGTGGTCTTGGTGGGTCCTGAAGCTCAGATCGATGTGGCTCTGGCTAGAGTGCAATCGGTTATTCCTCGGGATTATCAACTTTGTGCTCCTCGCTCGGATAGTTTGACGGCCTTGTTGGATGATAACGACTTTGTACATACCGTGGTGGGTCGACTCGAACATGAATTTGGTATTCGTCTTGCCTCTTTTCCTGACAAGTATTGTCCGGATGATATGGTGATTGTGTTGTATAATACCCTGATGGATACTTTACCTGCTGCTCTGGATGTGTTGACCGCGTACCTCAAGTCTCACGATATCTCTTTTTATGAACAAGTCATTCCTGCTTCTTTGTTGCCTCCTAAACCACCCACAACATACCGGTACTCACAAGATTCTTTTGCAATGCTTCTTCCAGGTATGTATTAGAGGAAGAACAATGGGGAAAGGGGAATAGTAGTCTAATATTTCTTTTTTATCAACTTAGATATGCCTATGACGAACAGATACTCGGCCGATACAACAAAGATGTCAATGATGACTCCAATGATGACCACTCATACGACCTATCCCATGCTTCCATTCACACCACCATCAATAACAACAACAACAACAACAACAACAACAGAAACCAATCCACCCACTACATCAACGACATGGAAACCACCTGGCCAAACCATCTCTGAAGACAACATACGAGCCATCTTTGATGCACCGATGGATTTAACGGAACAAGAAAAGGTGGTTTTGGCAAATTATCGATATCAACGTAGTGGTTTTGGTTTACCTCCTACTCATCAACAAAATCATGTTTCAGGATCATCATCATCGTCATCAACAACAGATATTTGGTCATCACACGTCTTTACAAGATCCCCTTTTGGTAAAAGTCCTCCTCTTCCTTCGACCACTGGCTTCTTCAATGCGACGTTTCCTAGGATGGGTAGTACCACTCGGGGAGGATTCAACCCTTATCACGACGGTACAACAAAGACATTGAAATCAAGTAAATCAATGCCGGAACCATTACTGGAATCTCATTTCCGCCAACAACAACAACAACAACAACAACAACATACCTCATTCCATAATACTACTACTGCTTCTGGATTTCCTGTCGGTGGTCTTGATTACCCTACAACACGATCACCCTCACCAAAGAATGGATTATTTGGCACTGGGCATAATGAAGGTAAAGGTAAAAGAATGAATCATGATAACAGAGATTGACTTTTTTTTTTTCTGTTGTTGTTTAGATTATGTAGTTCAAAGTCTATTGGAAAACATGTCTTTGTCGGGTGGTGGTGATCAGAAACTGGCATAGATTGTCTGGTGTCTGTGGTGGTAGTCACTATATCTTACATCTATTTTACTTATTGTTTATCTAGTACATAGTCTCTTTCTTTTTATTATACTTTGTCTTTTATAATATCTTTTTGTTTTTGTTTTATAAAAATAAATGCATCTTTTAAATATACATTTACATCAACCTTGATCAATGATTACCAAAGTCGGATATTGAATCTCAGGGTGTATTTGCATAGGCAGACAAAAAGCCTTGATCATCTCAGTTTGTATGATTCAGTAAACTGGATTTGGTTTATATTGACTCTATCTTTATAGGAAAAGATAAAAACAAATGAAAAAAAAAAGTCAAAGGACAATAGATAAAGGTACCTACAGATGACTTGTCAATGCAACTTTGCTAAAGGGACAGACAACTCTTAAGAACCAACGAACGATCATTGGCTCTTATTTTCAAATTCCGCACTCAGCTGGCTGCATGTGACACATTTGAGGGTGAGGACCTTTTGTGTGTTAGATTTCTTTTTTTCTTTTCATTTCGTTTCTTCTTCTTCTTCTTTTACATTCGTCATCACAACAAAAAGAAAAATGTCGACTGGAAGAAAAAAAGTACTACTCAAAGTCATTATTCTTGGCGATAGTGGGTAAGTAAACATGTATAAGAACAGAAAAAGAAGACATCAAGATGAATACTAACTTTTTTTATTTTTTTAATTGTATTGATAGGGTTGGAAAGACCTCTTTAATGAACCAATATGTGAATCGAAAGTTTAGTGGACAATACAAAGCTACTATTGGTGCTGACTTTTTGACAAAAGAAGTGTTGGTAGATGACAGACTGGTTACAATGCAGGTAAAAGATGAACACATGTGCAAAGATACCCCCTTCCATCGTTACTGACTTGTTGTATTTAAAAAGATTTGGGATACTGCTGGTCAAGAACGATTCCAATCCTTAGGTGTTGCCTTTTATCGAGGTGCAGACTGTTGTGTGTTGGCTTATGATGTTAATAATAGCAAGACCTTTGAACACGTTGGTAAGTAACTTTCTCTCTCTCTCTCTCTCTCTCTCTCTCTCTCGAAAAAAAAAAAAGAATACTCTCTTATCTTATTATTGTTTGCCTTTGTTGCATACCTAGATCAATGGCGTGATGAATTCTTGGTACAAGCTTCACCTCGGGATCCTGATGAATTCCCTTTTGTTTTATTGGGCAACAAGGTGGATATTGAAGAATCGAAAAGAATGGTAAAGTATAATAACAAGGGGTAGGGTCGCATGACAAAGGTTTCTAATCACTCTTTTATATATATTTTGTATTATCAAACATAGGTATCTGCAAAACGTGCTATGGCTTGGTGTCAATCTAAAGGCAATGCTCCGTAAGTATCCTATTAAAGGGGGGGGGGAAGAACATATCATGCATATTCATTTTGATTTAATTTATAGTTACTTTGAAACTTCGGCAAAAGAAGCTATCAATGTCGACCAGGCTTTCCAAACAATAGCAAGAAATGCTCTCTCTCGAGAAACCGATGTTGATATGTAAGTTGACTGTAATAATAACAAATGGAATAATTAACCGTTTTATATATTACCATAGTGACTTCCCTGATACCATCAATATTCCAAGTGGTAATCAAACTCATGATCCTGGATGTGCCTGCTGATACCGTCGTAATAGTCCCCTTTCCCCCTTTGACTCTAATATTATAACTTCTTTGAATAAAGTAATGGAGTTTTAAACACCGGCATCTATTTTTTTTTTTTTTTTTTTTTATCCTCTTAAAGAGCGCGGTCTAACCTTCTTCTTCTTCTTCTTCCCTTTACCATCTATTTATATCAACACAACATGTCTGAACCTACAACTACTTTGGAAAACGACACTACTCAGCAACGACCCGACTTTCACTCTCCTCAGCTATTGGATTTGGATACGGAAGATATATCATCAACAGAACCGAATACAAATGGGGCGGTTGAAGATGACAATACATCCATGGCGCTTGGTCCTCCTAAACAAGAAAACGACTCTGATGATACTTCAACACAACCATCAACTCATACTTCACCCAATACTGTAGAGAAACAAGATGAACACTTGGCGGAACTTGCTAATCATCAAGACAACCTGGCCTTACTTGACGATGAACAAACCAATAATGACGATGACGGTTTTGACTGGGGTGACTCTGTACTTGACTCTAACAATAAAGAAGATACAAATGAACAGGATATGGATACTGGTGACACTAATGATTTTGAATGCAACAGGATGCAAGATACAAGTGAACAGGATATCGACAATGAATTTGGCTCAAGTAACGGAACTGACGAAAAGGAGGAG
Organism: Chlamydoabsidia padenii; assembly: GCA_025330725.1. NCBI lineage: Eukaryota > Fungi > Mucoromycota > Mucoromycetes > Mucorales > Cunninghamellaceae > Chlamydoabsidia > Chlamydoabsidia padenii. The sequence goes on along the minus strand of JAIWND010000034.1, from coordinate 233,666 downwards.
GAGGAGGACGACGATGAATTCGGGGACTTTGGTGACTTTGGTAATAAAGGCGATGGTAGTGGCGATGATGATGATGATTTCGATGACTTTGGTGACTTTGACGAACTCCCGAATGAACCATTCCCTGATACTACTGATCAACAAGAAGGTATATCTTTGGAAACAACGACTGCTCCATCATCAGAATCGACCTTTTTGCATCAATACGTAAGTTGTTATTTTTTTATATATAGAGAATGGTGGAATGTATTTGCTAATATATCTTTTTAAAATATAGATCGAATTGTTGGAAGCAGGTGAATCAGATATGACATCGTTTATGGAAACCACACTATCTCAGATATGGACACCTTTGGGCGAAGAAACTGATAGTACACTTGTCGAATCACCAATCTCTCTTCATGCATCTTCACCAACCGATGAATACAGTAATAATGAACTTTTATGTACCGAATGCAGGTAATATAAAAATTATTGTATACACTATGGAAAACACTTGATTTAACCCTTTTATTGTAGTTTGGATTTATGGCAAAAGTTATCGCGCGATTCTGTGTTTTATAATCCTATTACTGGTGCCATTGGTCAATTTCAGTGGACTCGATCAGAAATCAACCGGGCTTATTTGAATGCATTGGGCGTCCGAATCAATTACGAGGACCGACTACAAGACGTGCGACCGACCTCCATGACTTCTTCACCTTCACGACCTCACAGCCATGCTCTTCATTCATCATCACCAACCACCGCTTCATCTTCATCGTACATGTTAAAATCAGGTACATCAAATCACGTGCGATCCAATTCTCTTACCAATGATATGTCCCTGACAGGTGGTGCTATGGCAGCGGCTCTACATGGTAGTATTATCAACGGACCCTCTAAACTTGCTATTGAAGAAGAACCTGAATTGGATATTGATATCGCAAAGGCTTATTGTGAATTGACAGAAGGTAAAAGAAGAAGAAGATGAAAAAAGAACCCATCCCCATCAGGTTTGGAATGTAAATGAACTCACTCCCCCTCCCTTCTATAGAAACAATCCGTGTATTCCCTGATGTGAAACTGAATGCTATGGTCATTGAATTATCAAGATTACAAAGACAAGCTAAAGAATACCTCGGATACTTACTAGATCAACGTGAACAACTGATGATGGATGCAGAAACTTATAACGACTTGATTAGTTGTATTGTAGGCCACGCCCAACGACTAAAGGAACAAAATGCTGCAAAGGATGCTAGTCCGGCCATGGTCAGCAAAAAGAAGAAAACAGGGGGTGGCTTCTCGGGGATGATCAAACGGAAAAATACGACTGGGGGTGGTACATCGATGGGTGGTGGTGTGGTGGGTGTCAAACAATCCAACGTAACAAAGTCCCCTGCTGAAGGCCGTCGATCCATGTAGATAGATAGAATTACTTGCTTCACATTGTATTACTTTATACCTGATTTATATAGTCCCCTCCCCCTTCTTTTATATTATATTTTTTATACGCATAACGCATTAAAATACCTAATAAATAAACCCATGGGTGCTGTTACATGTCAAGATGGATAAATCACCTTGATATTCTTTATTAATTAATTGATTGATTGATAATAGACACAAATTACAAATGGAGTGGAGTATATACATTATTGTTATGTTGATAAAAAAAAAAAGGGGGGGGATAGACTAGATATCATTACCAAGAGCCGCCATTCGTTTCTTGAGGTGGACAATTTGAGCATTGACTTCATGTTGTGCGGCATCCAATCGATCCAGTTCTTCTTGTTCGAGTTGTACACTGAATTGAGGTGACAATGGATCCTTGGTAGATTTCTTAATAGTCAAGTTGCGTTGTAGAGCATTGTTCTTGGCCAAGATATCCCTAAAAGCTTCGGTCGGTTCATTAAATACCTGTCAAACACAAAAAATAAGTTGTTTTTTTTTAAAAAAAAAAAAAAAAAGAGTGGGTTACAAAGTAAAAGAGAGACTTACCAATTCATCATAAATAAGACTGGAGACTGGTTTATCTTTGGGCCAAGGTTGTCCATTGACATCGTCTTCATAAGGGTGGAGTCGTAAATGGTGATAAAGTATGACGGATTTTTCACTGGTGGCCAAATGGAAGTGGACCTTGATCGCGATTTCAAATTCACCCCAACCAGTTTCGGTGAGTTCAAAAGGTGGTTGGTCTACAGCTATATATATATATATATATATATATAAGAGGAAGACAGAGGTAAGTAATAAAAAAAAATGTTTTTTTATTTTATTTTATTTTATATTACTTCGTAAGGGGTTGGGGTATGTTTCATGTAGTTTGAATACCACTTTACGGATATAGTAACTGAGGTCTTCGTTATCGAGTCCTTTTAATAATACCGTCCATTTATGTGTATGATCCGAGTCCGCCGCCTTTTTTCCCGTGATTGGTGTTGCTGTGTTGCCATAATAGATAGGTCGTGATATACTGAGTCCCTTGATGCGTTTGTTCGACATTGGAAAGAAGAAAAGAAGAAGGGGTTAAAAAAAAAAAAGTCTGCCTTAAAAGAAAATTTCAAATCCCGCTTGGAATGGCTTTTTACCACACTCGATTTTTTTTTTCTTTACCTTTCTCTTCTTTTGTCTATTATTACACAATGTCTTCTAAATTTGATATAGAACGTGACAATTTGATGGAAGAAGTATCTCATGGATTGAAACTAATAGTTAATAACTTGGACGAATTGAACGATAGTCTCGACATTATCAATACGATCGGCAAAGAATTCGAACAACCGGCTAATGTTTGGCACCGATTCCATACATCTTTAATGTCACCAATGTCTCATCCACCAATACAACAAAATGAACTCTTGCATGATACTAAAACTCAAGAAAGCAAATCTATTAGGTCACAGCTATTATCACTCAACTCACCACATCGGCCCTAATCTCGAAACTCCAACTCTTGATATATCCCATTATAATAGTAGTTGTAGCTCCATTACGATCTTATCCATCTTTATCTACATCTTCCTCCCCTTTTTATATTTTACTTTACTTGACATAATAAAGATGAGTTGATTACTATATATATATATATATATATATATATATATATATATAATGCATGTTGCTATATAATACTAACCTTTAGGGAATACATTTTAATGCCCGCGCCCAAGTAGCACTGAAGGGACTTTTTACCCCTGAATTGATAGATGTGAAATATGTGAATGACATGGTTTTTATTTGATTTATAAAGGTATGAGGAGTGTACAAAATGCTAATTATAAATATGATCAAATATAAAGGTAAAGTAGTAAACATGGGATGGATACAAATAATCAAGCTAAAGGTTCTAATCTATTATGATCAAGCGAAGCGCACCTTCTTCTTGTTTGCCTATAATAATATCAAGAATTTGATTAGAATCATACCTTGCCTTTATCACACTATTTATCTATTTACTTACCACAGATTCTGTGCTTGTCTTTTTCACCTTGTGCTTCTTGTTCTTTTTCTTGCTTTGGGCTTCCAGGTATCGTTTCTTTGCTTCTTCCTATTAATGACAATAGTAGTAGGTGATTGGATTAGTCAACTATTGTCTGTATGTCTCCTCCATATATATATATATATATATATATATATATATGTGTGTGCGTGTGTGTGTTTACCAGTTGCTTTTGTTTGGCGGTCAACTTGATCTGTTTCTTGTTTTCCTTTTCCTCAATGAGCTTTTCCACTGCCAACTGTCAAATAAAACAGAGGGGCGTTGTTAGCAAGTTGATCAGAGAGTTCCATTCCTATTTTCTTACTTTCTTGGCCAGCTTGAGGTCTTCTCGTTCAGCTTCTTTGTTGGCAGCAGCATCGATCAGTTCCAACATAAAGTCCTATACATGCAAAAAGAGTTGGTCAAGTTAAGCTTACCATATTATTTTATTTTACTTTACCTTGTTTGCATACTTTGGATTGTCTGCTTCAGACGTGCCTTTTACTCGTTGTTTATGCGACTTCTTTATCGGTCTAGTTGGTTTGATCGTTGAAGAGGTCTTCGTTGTTGGTTTTGCTGTCTTATAAAGGAGATTAGGTATATAAATATTGAATAGATTAGTTTACAAAGTCCAATAATTAGACACATTGTGGGTTTTACCTTGGATTTTCCCATGGTAAGAAATCTTAGTGTGAAAGAAAAAAAATAAAAGATGAGAGAAAGAGAGAGAGAACCCTTTTGAAAAAAATGAGTGGCTGAGAATTATGCTAATTTAATCCCCGCCATGTCGATTTCATTGTGGTAGATTACCCCCCTTCTTTTCTTTCGTTCCTTACCACCCTTCCTTTTTTTTTTTTTTTTTTTTTTTTTTTTTTTTTTTTTTCCACCAGATCTCATAATGATTCAATATACTCGGTTGGTCTCTTTGATAAAACAACACCATATACTTTTACATAGATGTCTACCATCTACAACAACAACAACAACAACAACATCTGCTCTTTTAAAGAGCAAAGCATCCACCTCGTCGCCATCAGTTTACGTCAGCATCCGCTCCTACATTCGACCTCGACATTACGACCGCTCGTTAACCAATGCCATGAATCAACAACGAAACCCCTTTCATAAACTCGGACGCATTGTCAATAATATGGATTCAAACAAGGTGCTTTGGTCAGTGATTGGGATCAATGTGGGTGTTTTTGGATTATGGCAATATGGCGTCAATTCGTACAAAACATTTGGTGACCCTGACTTTCTCAACTTTATGCTCAAACATTTTATGAACTCATCTGACGCTTGGAAACACGGGCGATGGCATACTCTTTTAACCTCGGCCTTTTCTCACAAGAATTTGGATCATTTGGGTATCAATATGCTTGTGTTATATTCTATGGGTCAAGGGGTCATTGAAGCGATTGGTGCCTCTCGATTTTTGCTGTTATACTGTGGTGCTGGTATTGCTGGATCACTTGCTACTTTGGTGTACCGTGAATATCTACGCCCTGCTTTGATGAATGGTGGTGGTGGTCGATCGGTCATGGAATCTCCTCCAAGTATGGGGTCTTTGGGCGCTTCTGGTAAGTCATAACAACTAACTTGAGTTTGTATACATAATGATTATAATTATGTTACTATATAGGATCTGTTATGGGGTTGACTACCTTTTTCGCCTGTGCTTGTAAGTAGGATTATAATAGGAGGTAGGATGATAAAGTCGTGCTCACTTTTTTTTTTTTTTTTTTTTTTTTTTTTTTTTTTTTTTTTTGGATAGTCCCCAAATCTACCTTCTTGGTGTTCTTTGTGATACCTATGCCGGCTATAGCTGTTGTTGGGTTATTTGCGGCGTATGATATTTATAAAGCAACAACTCTCAATGTAAGTAAACCCTAGGTCTATGTTATTTGATCGATTAATATACTTCTTCTTCTTCTCCCTTATGAATAGACTGGTATTGTGGATAGCGCAGCTCATATTGGTGGTGTATCTTATGGAGCTGCTTATTGGTTTATGCGTGTTAAACCTTTGCTTCGGGCTGGGCGCTGGCGGGTGTAGATGATAATTTGTACTGTAGTATTGTTGGCCAATAAAATCACATGTGGGTTGCTTCTTCCTCCCCCAAAACTCGTCTTCCACGAAATGTCGGGGTGTAAATTTTTCTATTTACTCTTTTGACGTTTATTTTTATTTTAATTTGCTTCTTCTTCCCCCATCATACACCTTGTCAATAATGGATTCTCTTCAATCTTTATTCCCTTATGCGATTCCTGCTATCATTGTGGCAGGCTCTGCTTACTTTTTTTTGAACAAGAAAAGTAAGTCTCCTTAATGATGTGTTAATACAATGTTACTTACTATCTTTTATACACCTTAAAGCCCCTGTTTTGGATCCTAAAGACTACAAGAACTTTAAACTCATCCAAAAGACTGTCATCTCTCACAATACAGCCATGTAAGTTGCATCTATATCTATAGTATCATTATTGTATTTAACTCTTTTTATCCATACTCCTTGTGGGTACTAGTTATCGCTTTGGACTTCCTCGTAAGGATGATGTATTGGGACTTCCTATTGGTCAACACATCTCAGTGATGGCTGAAATCAATGGCAAGCAAATCTCAAGAAGCTACACTCCCACCAGTTTGGACGAAGATGCGGGCCACTTTGATTTATTAATCAAAGTAAGAAAAAAAAAAAAAAAGAGGGGAAAGGCACTTTTGAGGAACCAATACTAACTGGTATTAACTTGTCCTGCTTAGACTTATCCTAGTGGTAACATATCAAAATTGTTTGGGGAACTCAAAATCGGTGATTCAATGGCAGTCCGAGGTCCCAAGGGTAACTTCAACTACACTCCCAATCTCTCTCGGGCTATTGGTATGATTGCAGGTGGTACTGGTATCACTCCCATGCTTCAAGTAAGTATATATATTTAAAGATAGAGTGGGGATGAGAAGGATCGTAGAAAGAGGTGATGACTAACTTGTATTGATTTGATAGATTATCCGTGCGATTCTTCGAAACCCCCAAGATAAAACCCAAGTCAACTTGATCTTTGCCAATGTGAATGAAGAAGATATCTTGCTGAAAAAGGAATTGGACGAATTGGCTGCCAAGCACGATAACTTTGATGTGTATTATGTGTTGAATAACCCTCCTACTGGATGGACTGGTGGTGTTGGTTTCGTTACCCAGGATATGATCAAGGAACATTTACCCGCGGCTGCAAAGGATACTCGAATCTTGGTATGTGGTCCTCCTATGATGGTAACTGCTATGACAAAGGTAAAGAACCTCTTTATTTTTACTTTGACTTGTTGGATCTTTAATCTTTCTTCTTCTTCTTCTTCTTCTTCTTCTTATCTCCCATAGGCTACTACTGAACTTGGTTTTGAAAAACCTCGTGCTGTCAGCAAAATGGAAGACCAAGTATTCAAATTCTAGATTAGTACTTTTAATCATACAATACAATTAAAACCGTGCTTTATCATACAGCTTCTATTTTTACACCCCGATTCAAAAATAAAAGTTGTCTTCCTCTTTTTTTTAAAAAAAAAAAAAACTCTCTTGCTCTTCTCCATTTTACATTTATCTCATCTTTAAACTTTTTACCTATTGTTTATACATCATTTACTCCTTACAAAACACCAATACCTCTTCTCCATCTATCAGTAAATTGACGAGCCTCGTTTGCTTCTGATCGATACTGAAAATGTCAAACAGCAACAACAATCCATTAAAACACCCTGCGACGTCTTCTTCCACGGCAAACAACTGGCTCAGTAGTATCCTACGACCTCGTGCAGCTTCAATATCTGTGGAAACCTGTTTGAATGTGACCAATGCTGATCCTGCCGTTGCTCTGGATGCTCGTCCTGTGCTTCCCTTGTTATCAAGTAATCAACCCTTGTCTACTCGACTCAAGCACCTAAAGGTATTCTCTGAACTGTGTGAAAGTTACAAATTCACTCATCTCGAAAATGTCTTCTTCACCATTCAAGATATTCTGGAACCTACCAACATGGCCCGTGAAGCTCGACATGGTGTATTTGAATTTATGCTGGCGTGCATCAATGGCCAATATAACGAACTTGGTATGGCAAGAATTACCTTTTACAACTCACTGCGGAACTACAATACCTGGGACGACTTTTACGATATGTATCGTGTGCTTTATGCTCTCTGTAAAGGTGGACGAGATATCTCTGGTTTTGAAAAGAACATTAGTAAACTTTTGATCAATTGGCTTGACGTGACATTACAACATGTTGCTCATTATCCTCATCGGCTACTTTTGGTGTCTCATGGTCTTCATCCTTCCAACAACAGTAACAACGATGGTGAAAGGAAACTGCTCATGACTTCAACAACTAGTTCTGCGGTACCCTCTGGGGAACAACACAGTGGCAACACAACAGATAACACTAATCTTTATTCAACAATGACAATGGCGACGGCTAGCACCTCTTCGACTTCGGCAGTAACTTCAACAACAACAACAAGAACAAAAGTAAAGATGATTCCTTATCTCAGCGACATTCTACACCTTTTGACTGTGATTGCAAAATTCAATTTTGCTTTGTTTGAAGAAGGTGAAGTAACTCATATGGTGGCAGCGACTCGACAGGCCTTTTATGCATCCAACCATACTGACGATATTACTACTTGTTTGGCTTTCTGTGATGTGGTGGTGCGATACCGTTTTGTTCCTTTTGGTGCCCTCAAACCCTTCTTGGAAATCATTTGTGGTGCGGTGACCTTACCAAAGGATCTTTTGCCAGATTCTTCCGTTTCTCCCTGGTCTATATTCCTCAACCTGCTTCGATCTCATTGTGCTCATAATGCTATACTGACATTATGCAACTTTTTGGAAGAACCTTTGGATCCTGGGTCAAGTGCTGAAAATCTGGCGGAAGGTGCAATCATATTACTCACGGAAACAGCATGGGGTAGCGACAATCACAATAATTCTTCTCAACATACTGGTGGTGGTGGCTCTACTGGCACTCCCGGTGGAGTTGGTGGCGGTGGCGGCGGCTCTTCTGCTGTTCCTGGTGGTGGCGGTGGTGATACATACAAGGTCTCTGACACTGTGCTTCTCCTTTACTTTTTGCGCGCACTTCAACAAGGCGGCAAAAATAATGGTGTGATCCATGCATGTCTATTGAAAAGCTTGATCGGGTTGGTGGCTAATTCTGAAAATAACGACAACATTGGATTGATGGATTGGGATGTGATCTGGGATATTTGTGATATATGTACAACATTTGTCCTTGGTATGATGGATGACGACTCTCAAAAACAAGTATTACAAAACCAGCTTCCGGACCATCACAGTGGCACTCGGGATATTGGCGGTGGTGGCAACGACGATGAAGGTGGTTCTGGTGGTGGCGATCTAACATACAATGCCGGTCACCAACTCGGACGATTCTTGGGTAGGATCTATAAACTCTATTTGGTCAAGCAATACAAGGGACCGGTGGGACGATTTATGGATGTGCTCTATGCTTTACGGCGCTATGCTTCAGAATCATCAGCTACGATTCTATTGGACTATTACGAAATGGAACACTACTTTTTACCATCATCGGAGAACTGGATTGAACTCTTACTGGATATCACAAATACCTTCTTCCTGTCATCGTCTAATAGAACAACAACAACTACAACAAGTGCTATTCGATCTCGTGTACTCTCTATCGTGACTGATGTTTGCTTGGCGGTCAAGGACTTTTACTCTGAAGAAATCTACCAACGAATTGTCACGCCTATGATGGAACGGATGCCCGAGGAAAAGGACCAGCTGATTCAACAAAAAGCAATCGATCTTTTGGTGGAATGCCTTTTGGACTGTCGGGACGAAACCATATTTGATACCATGCTCAATATCCTAAAGAACTGCTCTCAATGCCGGTGCTCATCTTCAGATCATACGACCTCTGAACATCATCGAAACAGTGCGACTACACCAACACATATGCACCCATCAACATCCTCATCATTACGGCGTAGTCAATCTCACACAAAGGCGAAACCAACACAGCATCATCATGACCATACCATGCCACGTAGTGCAACGGCGAATGCGGCATTTGGTTCCATCTCTTCCTTGTCAACACCTTCGGTTCATGGTCAATGCATGGGGGTACATGGTATTTGTGGTATTGTGGATCTATTTGAACAATTACTGCGAAGCAACAACAAGGAAACATGTCTCAAGGTATATAACATCATCACTCAGATATCTCAAGAGTCACGTGGTTTGTTTTGTCCATTTGGTGGTCCTAAATTGATTGCTATGGATCTTCTGCTACGGCTCCGGTGCTCTCCAAATCATCGTATTTATGTCATTGAACAAGGTAAAAAGAGAAAAGAAAAAAAGAAGCATAAAAATCATCTCGAAATGAATGCAAAATCTGATCTCATTGTTTAAATTTTAGTGCCGGTTGTTGAAGACAACAATTATGTCTTGGCCATCCGTAACGCTTACGACCTTCGAAAACAAAACATACGAAAGCAACGTGAAAATGGACCATTTGGCTCAAGTATCTCTCGACCAAGCTCTTGCAAGGAAAGGTATGGCCAATCTTCACCTTCTATCTTGTCTTACAAAGAACGACAAGGCTATGAAGATAGTGATGAAGACGAAGACGATGATGATGATGATGGTGCTCACCGTGGTGGAGATAACAACAACAACAACAGCGACGGAAACGGTAATGGTGAAAATTCTGAAGCAGTGCTGAACATCAACAACATGATCAAGGCATATATCTCGGTGCTATCCGAATCTCCTAACTGGGAAGTGGTGGTGTTTGTCTTGAAGCGTTTACCTTGGCAATTGGCGACAAAACATATGTTCTGTGGTGCAAAAATGTGTATTCGCAAACTCCGTCGGGCATTGGTGAAATGGATCAACTCTCGAAATTTTTTAAAGCAGGTGGCTCTTATTCCTCCTACGGTCAAGCGGAACGATCTCAATGTTTATGCCTATGAACTTCTCACTGTGCTCATCTCCTACAGGCGTCTCTTCAAGAAGCATGCTCAAGATGAAATGGTCTATGCCTTTTATATTGGAATAACTCAAGTCACAGCAGCAACAAAACCTTGTATCAATGCGCTTACAATCTGCTGCCATGAATTGCCTTTGTCGATCGCCAAGATGCTGAATGAAATCCTGCAGCGCATGTCTCAAATCATCTCGGTTGGAAGCGTGTCTGTGCATATACTTGAATTCTTATCTGGATTAGCTCGTCTTCCTAATCTGTATTCCAATTTTACTGGGGATATGTACAAGCCGGTGTTTGCCATTGCTCTCAACTACCTTCAGCATGCTCGCTCGGTGACTTCTACTGGTGGAACCGGATATAATACAATGGGCTCGCAAGTATCACCTGCTTCTACTCCTGGATTGAACGGCTCGCCTATGTTTACTCATTCAGCAACATCCAGTAGTCTGCCATCAACACCATCAGCATCACAACAACATCAACAATCACAACTCCAGCAACCCAAGGACACCAGTCAACAAGGTGCAATGTCTCAATATGTTTTAATCATGGCCTATCTTGTGATCACTATCTGGTTTACAGCAATACCTTTACGTGAACGACGGAAACATGTACCATTCATCATTCAACGACTACTGGCAGGAAATCCGGCGGACGAACAAACTTTTACTTGCATTGATATGCTATCTCGCTTTACATTTGCTGATGTTAGCCTCTCTCCACACAAATCACTGGTGTCAAATATTCTTATGGATGGGCCTGATGATTCAACACAATCTGGACAAGGAAAATCTGCAGCGGGCAAGAATTCTCGGACTTGGGTTTATGGACACACTCTTTTGACTTTGAAGACTGCTAAAGCGCTTGGATGGGTGGAAATGACGATAAGGCGACCTTCTGGAACTGTCTCTATGATGTGCAACATTGAAAACAATATCAAATCAGACGACATTGACTACAAAACATTACCGGCTTTGTTGATAATGCAATACCAACCTGACTTGATGGCTCACCGTCTTTTAAATGAACCGGACTCTAGGCTGGAAGATATTACCCCAGATGTGTCAACTATGGCTACAACAGGAATGGGAAACGATGGCAACAGCAACGACAATACTAACGGCAATCGACTTGTAATGGAGGGTGAAGCACTGGGAATTACATTCGATGAAGAAGACGAAGATACAGCAGACACTAATACCAAAGCTGGAGCTTTATCTCCTTCACTGCTTGACCACAACAAAGCGACCACTGTTTTATCAAGCCCCACATCTCCACTCTCGGCTTCTTCTACCTCATCACACCAACTACTTGACGAAGTTATGAACATATATCCTAAATCACCACCACAACCACCATTATATCATAGCGCGACAGCAGCAGTGACCTCTTCAGCATCATCATCAGCATCATCACCTTTACTGCTGGCAGGCATGCGAACACCACGATTGGACAAGACTAAAGCGGCGGTGGCTCAAGAAGAACGGATTCACACCATCGTGCGGGATATATTATCTGATCAACAAGGCGAACATGGTGTCTCTCAGCAATCAAGGAATATACTACGGAAGATGGAACCTTCTTTGGATCCCGGCTTCTTGTACCTTCAACTCAATAATTATCCTGATTTGACAGGTTCGATGGAAACCATGCCTCCTCTACCCGATGACGAAGCAACAGCCAGGGCGATTGGCAACTTGGATCGAATACCAGTGGTGGACTTTCACAAGATTGGTGTACTCTATGTGGCCAAGGGACAACATCAAGAAGTGGAAATCTTGGCAAACGAGCGTGGATCGCCTGATTATGTCAAGTTTTTAAACTCATTGGGGACTATTGAAAGACTTCGAGGACGTGCAGGCAATACTGGTGGACTGGATCGCGAAATGGATATTGATGGATCTTATGCTTACTTTTGGAAGGACGATGTGACGGAAATGGTGTTCCATGTGGCTACTATGATGCCTACTCATTTGGACCGGGATCCTCGGTGCAGCGGCAAGAAGCGACATATTGGTAACGACTTTGTGACAGTAGTATACTTTGACGACGACGATGTAGCCTCGGAATATGCGTTTGACACTCTACCTGGTCAGTTTAACTTTATCAACATTGTGGTGACTCCGTACTCCATGTCGACCGAATCAGTCTCACCTTCTCGCGCAGCTTGGGGACAGGAAAACACATTCTTTAAAGTGACCATGCAGAAACGACCTGACATGCCGGACATGGGACCTATCAGTGAATCCAAACTCATCTCTGCACAATCATTACCTGGATTTGTCCGACAAGTCAGTCTTCATGCCAACATCTTTGCTCAGATTTTCCATCGATTTGGTGCGGGTGGAAAACAAGAATATGTGTCCCATTGGCGCGAACGGCTTCGTCATATCAGACGGATCAAGGATCGTATACAGCAACAGCAACATTCACAATTACAGCAACAGCAATCCACAGCCAATCCATCCACATCTGTTAACCCGATAGGTACACCTGTTGCTAGTGGTACTAGTGCTGGCTCCGCCAATACACCTGCTACCGCTGCTGCCACTACACCTAATATGAACAATGCTTCTTCGGCAACTCCCAACAACTTTGGGATACTTTCCGCCGTGGCTCCAAATACAACACATAATGCCAACTCGACCACAAACACACCTACTCTTGTCTCTCTCAACTCGTCAAAACTTCATATGGAAAACTTATTCGATTTTACCCGGTATACCTAATACTATAGTTACTTTACTCCTTCCTCTCCCCTTTTATAGTTTAGTTATACTCTATTACCTTTTTTTTTTTGTCATACATGCATATGAAATAGAAATAAAAATGGAAGTTAACTACTTCACATTAACTAAAATGTCCTTGTTTGTTGAATGGTCTGGGCGTGTCGGGGTTTATATGTGATATCAGGGGTTGTCTGTTATTTGTATAAATTGGTGTTGGCCGTGAATTTCAGGCCAACTCGAGTGAAAAGTATTTGGATTTTTTTTTTTTTCAAACGTGAATTGCTCGCTGTGTAGACTTGCTCTGACAGTAAAAGGGGGTTCGTTTGTCTCATCAAGACATTCATGCAGAATTTGAATTTGAAATTTAAATCTTGACTTTGTGTTGGGCGTAGATAGACTTCACTGACAAAAGGATTTGGCGCTAGAAAGTTGGTTTGGGGTGTTGCGGGATTTTAATTTGTCATCAGGCAGGAATTTGACGACCGGGATTTGAATTTCATCAACACCAATATCAGTTAAAGGGCTACAGGGCTAAAGCGTATTATACAATCACTGCCGCCCAGAAAATAGTGTACAGTATAATGCATCATAGACGTCAACTAATACGGCATCCAGTCCAGTTACAAAAGTTTCAAGCTTTTCACCAGCGTACCTTTGTCAACACACACATACACACAAAAAAAAAAAGGAAGAATACACACACACACACACAGAGAGAGAGATGTCTTATAAAGAGCACAATAAATTTTTATTAGAATGATGTACAGAGTGTAAAACAGCAACCTTTAAAATATAAATTAGAGGAGAGTATATTGATAACAGGGAAGGAGGTTGTGTGGTTGATGAATATACAATACGATGTGAAGATGTGTAGAGGGATAGTATTCTATATCTAATCAATGTTTGGGTTCAGTATTGTTGCGCTGTTGAATTACAATGGGAAGTTTTGAAGATTGTTTCCAGTCGATTGCCTTGACAGTTCCTTCGGAACGGATGACGGAGCCAATAGCTATGTATATATATATATATATAATATGTGCAGACATACACGTTAGTGTCCAATCAGTTTCCATTCCTATACCATGACTTACACATGAAGAATCCAAAAGAAGCAGCCGAACCAACCATGTATTGACTAAGAGTGGAAATGGCACCCTTTTTACCGCCCCCGAATCTATAAAATAATAATGTAAAACGAAGTTAGAAGATTGCTTTGTACGTGTATCGAACCAGATTGTTGAAGGATTTGTTTACCTAAGAATAGTGATGCCACCAAAAACAAAACCTACACAGAGTCCTACCACGCCACCCATGGTCGCACCCATCTTCATTTTGTCGATTGTTGAGGGTTCCATTTTGTAATATGTAATCACAAGAAAAAAGAGAAAAGAGAAAAGAAAGAGGGTGGGAGTCTACTCCCTTTTTATTTTCGTCGTCACTGGATTTCAAATCCCGTCCGTCTACTTTTTTTGCTTAACTGTCAGCTCCCTTCTCTTTTTCTTTTATCTCACTATCTTGTATGGAAACAAAGGTAAAATCATTTTCTAAAAGTATGCACTCAACTAATATTTGATACTTTTAGAAACTATGTAGATATACTGTACTAACCGTCTTCTTAAATAGAGACTCTATATTGGCAATTTAGATCCAACGGTGGACGAGTAAGTAAAACCATCACTTGAGCATAAACATCACCACTAACCTCCTTTCCTTTATGCTTGACTAATCCATAGGTATGCTGTCATCAAACTGTTTGAACCCTATGGCAAGATCATCGTATTCGAATTCATGTTTTTCCTTCATGGTCCCAAGAAAGGCCAACCAAGAGGATACTGCTTTTTGGAATATGAAAAACGCCAGGTATAAAGAAAAGATGAATTTTGGTATAATGGAGATACTAATGTTACAAGAACCATAACACTATTGTCACTATAGGATGCTTTGTCTGCCATTAGTGCCATGAATGGAAAAAAGATTAAAGGACGACCCATGGTGGTATCTTCAGCAAACAAGGTAATGTTATTGATATAAAGCTACACAAGGCTGCATAAAACTTGGCCTCTTACTGACTTTATATTATAGAATACTCTGCCATCCTCTTCCGAAGGCAATAACGGAAAATACAATCGATCTTCACTCCATAGACCAACGTCTTTTGGTCTGCTAAGGAATCAAAAAATGATACAGTCGAAAAGGTAATGTGGAATTGTATGTGTAAGGTGGAGGAATCGTCTTGATGAACTAATATATGATTTTGTATAGCACTGACGCCAAAATTCTCGCCATCGAACAGAAACTCGCTGCATTACAAAAGCCAGAATCACCTTTGGCCAACAATGATACCCTACAAACCAATCGTCTACCTTCAACATCAACTCCTTCAACCTCCTCACATCGCCATAGATATAAACCTTACTAGTTAGACATTGTTGTTTATTGTTGATCTTATTGATTTACTCCTATTACTATATTTGATTCTTCTTCCGCCATTTATTATCAATGTTGTACGGGCTGGGTCAATAATCAATTTAGGCTCACTCATGTATCATATAAATAAAAACTTTTTTTTTTTTTTGAATATTTGCCTCTTCTTTGTCTTACTTGTTTTTTTTTTATCACTATGGGTCTTATACGAGATCTTCTTTGTGCGTCTTCTTCCACTCTTTCCTCTCCTCCTCCTCCTCATCACCCTCATTCATCTGATTCGCCATCAACTCCGCACCTTGACCCCGCAGAATTGAAGCATGCCAAATTTGCTCATTTACTAGAAAAAGTACGAGATTGAAAAAATAATACCTGGTACATGCTCAGTTGACTCACTTGCCTCATATTGAAACAGACAATGGTATCCTCCTCAGAAATCATGCATAATGAGCCATTGAAAGAACAAGTCTCGGGGTACATGACCTCAAGTTTGAGGGCCAAGGCACATAGTGTTACCAATACAAAGCGTACTGTACAACAAATCATTGAAACTGCTATTGACACAAGAAGTACTGAGAAGGAAAAGGATGTTTTAAGATGGGTACAGTTTTGTGTGGAAACGTGTTTGAGCCAACAGGAACCATCAGATGGAACTTCCCCATCTTCCAAGAATAGTTCAAATCCCGTCTCCCCAAATTCAATGCCCGATCCTGCGACTCCAAAACCAACTGCCAAAAAGGAACGAAAGAAGAAATCACCATCAAAGAATAGTCCTGCTGTGGATGAGGATAGAGACAGTGACAGTGAATGTGTTGATGATGATGATGATGATGCTGAATCAATCGAGTATCATGCTATTGGGGCTTCTGATGATGACTATGTTCCTTCTGGTTATGAAGACGATCAAGTCGGGGACGACCAACAAGTGCCAACAGTGACGACGACCAAGAAAAAGAAAAAAGAAAAAGAAAATGATAAAGATGATGAAACCAAAAAGAAAACTGCAGTGAGAAGAAAAAAAGAAGAAGATCAACCTCCTTTCATCCAACCCAATGCAGGACCCAAGGCTGTGGTGTCTTATTTTACTTTAGCTCATCCTCTGGCTGCTTCAGAAAAAAGTGGACTATCATTAGGTTATTTTGCAAAGTCATACTTTTTTCCTTCAAAAGAAAGCTTTAACGTAATATCCCAAAAGAATGAACGATTATGCATGAATGATACTTTTTTTATTTTTAGGCTTTCATCTCGGTTTTAAATTCCGCTCAGAAAACGATTGATATTTGCATTTTCTCATTGACGGATGATGATGTGGCTGATGCCTTGATAGCCGCCAAGAAAAGAAACGTGGATATTCGGATCATCACTGACAATCAACAAGCGGCAGGTGTAGGAGCCGATGCTGAAAGGTTACAGAAAGATCATGGCATACCTTATAAAACCGATCATACGTAAGAAAAAGAAAAAAAAAAAAAAAGAACGACATTGGAACTAACTTTATTCATGCAGAACGGGATATATGCACAATAAATTTGCAGGTAAAGGATGATATATATATATATATATATATCCGTCATTGGTATCTCACCCCTTTCCTTTTTTTCATTCAGTGGTGGATTCTAAAACATTGATCAATGGAAGCTTCAATTGGTCAAAAGGTGCCCGGTTCAAGAACCGAGAAAACATCATCATCACTAATCTTCCCTATTGTATCAAAGAGTTCCAAGTGCAATTTGAAGCTTTATGGGAAGAATTTTGAACCTATTATGGTAGCACAGAATAAAAAAAAATCTTGCCGCAGGATTTTCGTCGTCGGAGTTTAACTAATTTGCCATTGATAAAAAGGTCTGCTTGGTGATGATTGTCTACGGTAAATGACCTTGTTTTCTTATTATAAGTGATGTGGATGGGTTGGTTATGGCTTTTCGATTATTCTTTTCGTTCTTGACTTCCAAAAGTAACAGCATGACCGATCCAATAGTTTATTTTTTTTCATATGCCGCCTTGTGGCTTTTGTAAAATTTTCACACGCCGCAGGTCAAAGGAGAAAATTTTTTTCAATAAAGCGACCCCGTTCGAATTTCTTCTCTCTTTTCTCTTTTTCTCTTTTACTTTTTCCTCAATCTCTATATATATCAACCATGGGTAAAGAAAAGACTCACGTTAACGTCGTTGTCATTGGTCACGTCGATTCTGTAAGTATATTGTAGCTATTCTCCTACTACTTTTAACTCAAACAGCTTGCTAATCTTCTCTCTCTTTTAAACAGGGTAAATCCACTACTACTGGTCACTTGATCTACAAGTGCGGTGGTATTGACAAGCGTACCATTGAAAAGTTTGAAAAGGAAGCTGCTGAACTCGGTAAGGGTTCCTTCAAGTACGCCTGGGTGTTGGACAAGCTTAAGGCCGAACGTGAACGTGGTATCACCATCGATATTGCTCTCTGGAAATTCGAAACCCCCAAGTATCATGTCACCGTCATTGATGCTCCTGGCCATCGTGATTTCATCAAGAACATGATTACTGGTACTTCTCAAGCTGATTGCGGTATCCTTATCATTGCTGCCGGTACTGGTGAATTCGAAGTAAGTAGTAGTTTTAAGGGATTGGAAGGGGAAATACTAACACTGTCATGTTCTTTTGTTTTTTAGGCTGGTATCTCCAAGGATGGTCAAACCCGTGAACACGCTTTGTTGGCCTTCACTCTCGGTGTCCGTCAATTGATTGTTGCTATTAACAAGATGGATTCTACCAAGTGGAGCGAACAACGTTTCAACGAAATCATCAAGGAAGTCTCTGGTTTTATCAAGAAGATCGGTTTCAACCCCAAGTCTGTCCCCTTCGTCCCCATCTCTGGTTGGCACGGTGACAACATGTTGGAAGAATCTACCAACATGCCCTGGTACAAGGGATGGAACAAGGAAACCAAGGCTGGTGCCAAGTCTGGTAAGACTCTCTTGGATGCCATCGATGCTATTGACCCTCCTCAACGTCCTTCCGACAAGCCTCTCCGTCTCCCTCTTCAAGATGTCTACAAGATCGGTGGTATTGGTACTGTCCCCGTTGGTCGTGTCGAAACTGGTGTCATCAAGGCTGGTATGGTCGTCACCTTTGCTCCTGCTAACGTGACCACTGAAGTCAAGTCCGTTGAAATGCATCACGAACAATTGGTTGAAGGTCTTCCCGGTGACAACGTCGGTTTCAACGTCAAGAACGTCTCTGTCAAGGATATCCGTCGTGGTAACGTCTGCTCTGACTCCAAGAACGATCCCGCCAAGGAAGCTGGTTCCTTCACTGCTCAAGTCATTGTCCTCAACCACCCTGGTCAAATCGGTGCTGGTTACGCTCCTGTCTTGGATTGTCACACTGCTCACATTGCCTGTAAGTTCGCTGAACTCTTGGAAAAGATCGATCGTCGTTCCGGTAAGAAGCTCGAAGATGCTCCCAAGTTTGTCAAGTCTGGTGATTCCGCTATTGTCAAGATGATTCCTTCCAAGCCCATGTGTGTGGAAGCTTACACTGACTACCCTCCTCTTGGTCGTTTCGCTGTCCGTGATATGCGTCAAACTGTTGCTGTTGGTGTCATCAAGGCTGTCGAAAAGGTTGACAAGGCTGGTAAGGTCACCAAGGCTGCTGCCAAGGCTGGTAAGAAATAGATTAGTTTATTTTTTTACACACTCCATCATTCATCCCCCCTAGTATATAACTGCCCCTTCCCCCCTATATTCATATTCTTCATTCTTCGTATATATATATATTTATCATTTATATGGGTTAAAATCAAAAGATATCTTTGTAATAAACAAACGTCTTTTGCATTTTGTTACAACTAATATTATGCCTTTGGGTTAATGATGATGATCTTTGCAAAATGGTTTACGTTTTGGTTTACAATGCGGGATCTGACTTGTTACACGGCGGAATTTAAATTGTGCCTCACCGAGATCGACCTACCCCATATAATTACAATGAGTAGGGTTGACCTCGATAATGGAGTTATTGTTAAAAAAAGTGATATAATCCCCTATTTTAGTCACCATCCCCTCACATATCATACCATATATTATCCAATCATTTATCAATATAACCAATAAACCCCGTCGATCAAATCAATCAACAAAACTATTTATTATCCAAAGTTATGCAAAGCGATATAACGGCTAAAAAAATAAAAGACTAAACTATAAAGTGGTGTATGATTCCAAAACAAAAGGGGATCCAAAAAGCCAAAGAGGTTTGTGTAGTTGATAATGATCCAGCGCCGCCTTGTAAGAAGATATTGGAAGGTTGATCCGGTTTGTGAGTGGCGGTGGCAATGGTGCTCGTTGAGTAAGGTCTGACAACAATAGGGACACTGGTATTTCCGCCCCCCTTCGTATCCATAAACACAATTTGATAGTTTCCTTCCTTTGTTTCCTTTGGAATGTCATACTGTGTAAAGGGTTAGTCTAATCCGAAGCATTTTTTTTTTCTTTTTTTTTTTTTTTTGTGGAGGTGTGGGACTTACATTTAGTTGATGTTCAAAGTATACACCTGTATTGGTTGTACGTTTGAAACTGAAACCTTGGCTAAGATCGGCATTTTCGGTGATGATTGCTTGGGAAGAAGGCACAGATGGATCGTTGGATGCAAAGTAAACGGCCAGACCTAATACTAAACACAAATACAATTGTTAAAAAAAAGATGAGCAGTATACATTTAATCACTATTACTTACCACTTGATAAATTAGGATCATCAGGTAAAGTATAAGTGACAGGTACCATTTGACCCGCCACATAAGGAGACCCCGCCACAGGTGCTGTAATATTGAATCGTCTGCTGGTTGCTTGTATTTGACCCCGCACCATCATCGATATCAGTAACATAAAAAATGTATAAACTAACGTGTGCATGTTTAATATGGGTATAAGTGGTGGAATATTAAAAAAAAAGAGAGTAAAAAAAAAAATGAAAGTGAAAGAGAAGTGTGAAAATGCAAGACAGGTTTTGCCCTGTTATTTAAACCAGAGGCCTCCCATTCGTGGGAGTATTTAAATCCCGCTTGCTGGTGGTTGGTGGGTTGCATAAAGTGATACACACCCACCCACTCAGATATGTGCTTTTCTTTCACTTTAACTTTTTTTGATCATCCCATCGCCTTTTTTTTTTTTTTTTCTCACACACTTATCTTTTATATAAAAGTAACTTATTTTTTTTGTTTTACTTTACCTTCTCTTTTTCTTACTTTTTACCTTCTTTATTTATTCTCAACCATCCTTTGTTAATTAGAATGACTGATACAACTTCCAAATATCATTCTTTGTTACAACAACAACAGCAACAGCACTCTATGCATCCTTTGGCGACTGGTTTCCAACATCACTCTTCATCAGGAAGACCAAATACACATGGCTCAACTCATCATGACTCTATTGACTTTACCAACAACGATGCACTCTTCATATCTCCACTTGGCCCTACTTCTCCTCTTGAAGACTTTGAAGATTTGGACTATCAATCTGGTTTTGCAAGTTATCAAAAACAACACATGGTATCTCGACATACTTCTCTGGTAAGTGACTACAACCAAAACAATATTTTACCAACAGAAAAGAAGCTGACATATATATATATATATATATATATATATATATATATATATACTTTGGTTACTTTTATATATAGCCTGGTCCCAATGCTATGGATATCGGTGTAAACACACCTTCTTCCAACATACCCATCCATCCTATCAAACAAGGCACTTCACCAACTTCTTCCTTTTACACTGGGGATTATGATGCTTTTCCAATGTCAGCACCTGCTGCCACAATGGGTCATTTTGGTGCCTCGTCTCCTCCAATACCACAATACCTTGCTGGTGGTATACCTACAACATCCACATCCACCTCTTCCATATATATTCATCCTCAACAACCTTATCAACAACAGCAGCAGCAGCAACCCAAGTCAATGGATAGTCCTGGATCGGCAGCAAGAAGTTTTGAAGATGATGATTATACTCAGCAAATGAGGTAAGTACTCTCTCTTCCCCTCACTCTTCTTCTTCTTTTATTTATGCTGATCAATCTTTTGTTTTTGTTTTTTGTTTTAGTATGCAAATGATGATGGACAAGCGAAGACGACGTAGAGAGTCGCACAATGCAGGTAAGTGGGCAAAAAAAGGTGCTTTTGACTTGCTAACTTGGCATTATGTTATATTAGTGGAACGACGTCGTAGGGAAAATATTAACGAACGGATTCAAGAATTAGGCACCTTGTTACCTGAAACGATGACTGACACAGGTCTCAATAGCAGCAGCAACAAGCAAAACAAAGGTGCCATTTTACGACACTCGGTGGAACATATCCGGCATCTACAACAAGAAGTCCATTCGTATTCTCAACGGGTCAAGGAACTGGAAGCTGCATTGGCGAAGTTGCAATCCAAATAGTAAATCCCCACATCACCCCTTCCCCTCTTTTTTACAATCATATATATATACTATTACATAGTCTTTTTCTTTTATATCTATTTGTTATTATTTATGTATGTCTTTTATTTATGTAAATACATTATATGTCTCCTATCAATGTACCTTCCCATCCCCCACCTTCTTATTTTTGAAATGTCTTGTCTTTAATAAAGTCTATTCCGACTATTATTTTACTTATGCTGATTAAGCGACTTTTTATTTGATTTTATTTTTTTACAAATGCCAATTGACCAATAAAATGCATAAGATCATCTCGTAATCCAAAAAGACTGTCCTCTTTATCCCAGTGTAGCATAACTGTCTGAGTAGCTAGAAGAGAGGGATACCTTTAGGAAGGAGTAAATTATACGAGCCTTTCCCTTCCCGCAGAAATCACTTAATTTGAAACCCAGCCAGACTTGAAAATGAGTACCGTTAAATCGCCTGAAAAACAAGATCCACTCCCCAACAAGCACCCCCACCCTCTCTCAAAATGCAGATCTCATTCCACATCCTTTTTTTATTTTATTTTACAAAAGTCAGTTTAAAACTATCGTGAGGCTGTATACCTCCATACAAAGGACTTGGTCAATTGGTCATTATGTAAAGTTTGTTGGAAATAGGCTATAGAATGCTCATGGTCACTTTTGTCATGAGCATCACTTGTCCATTGAGGCAATAGAGTTTTCTTAAGATTCAAGGCAAACGGCGTAACTTTTTAATTTTGAAGTAATTAGTCGGCGAATGAAAATGTCAGTTAGCGATAATACGGATATGAGGGGTTCATGCAACTTACCATTGCTACATTACACCTCGCCACTGAATAAATATCTGTATAAAATTTGTGATGTTGCTGTTGTTGCTGTTGCTGGAGTAAAAGCGGGGTAGTCGATATTGGTCGCCATTTTGTAAATCCCTTTCTTCAAAATGTTTATTGCTGCATTTTGATCCCGCCCCCGCTAAGCAAATCCATTTTTTCTTCCAATTCAATCAAAGTTGAGACAGACCACGATTCCTGAATTCAGTTTAGTGCTATCCCGCCGCCGTAGGTGAACAACCTGGGAGTCACAGAGATAACATAGTTTCAATGTAAGGTATTCATTAGTTTCATGGACTGTTTCTTTTTCCTTGAGAGATTTTTGTATGTAACTTGGTTTTGCTTCGCCGCTGGTAATCTTTTATTCTTGACTTTCATGTAAGGTCCCAATGTAAACAAGGTGCTAATCATCTTGGTTTTTATGCACTTAATAAATCTCAGACAGATATTCTTCAATGGTATTGATATTGGTTTGCTCCTTTTTAATCTTCATGACATGGCAGCAATAGTCGGTTCTTGGTTGGCTGCTGATTCTTTCAGCTCGAATATCTTTGGACTGGACCTTCGTCAACTTGTGTACTTGCTTTCCATCATAACTATCTATTTCTTCTTCCAGGGGTACGTGCAAAACAATGAGATTTGATTCATGCAAGCGAAGGCTGTGTTTTAATTTCAGATCCCGATTCTTCATAATTTCCCAATCCAGCAAACCAAGTGTCGTTGCCAGGGATAGCCTAGGAGAGGAGCAATTCACGTCTGAAAAAAAAATCCAGAGTCTTTTCATCATGATATGGTTTCCATGGCCTACTCAGCAACCCCTGATTATGCAGATTCAAATCCAGATTCAATCAAATTCACCTCTACTTATATGGCCCCCTTTATTATACTTACCCCCAGATCTAGCCCTAACTCTATGCCAAGGTTGTCATTGTCGTTGTACTTGGTGCTGTAGCTGGTTGAGCAAGTTAAGAGCTGTTTTGAGTAAATACATTATGTAATGAGAGAGAGAGAGAGAGAGAGAGAGAGAGAGAGAGAGAGAGAGAGAAGACAAGTAAAAAAAAGAATGTTTAGATATTCTGAATCAGTGGGTGACAGAGCCACTGCCTGTAAGTGATTGAATCTAATGAAAAATAGATGGTATTGTAAGGCTCCTCAGGTTACTACATCTTTTCCTGCTTTTGACAGAGCCCCTCGATTAATGCCCTTGTTCTTGAAAAGTAATAAAAGTTCTTGCATCATTATCTTGATGATGTCTTTGATGGTGTTTCTCCCAGAAAGCGCTATTACAGCAGGAGTGGTAAATTCATGCAAAATTCAAATCCCGGCAAGTGTTTTTTGCTTTACAGGGCAAATGGATGGTTGACGACATCCAAGCTAGAAAAGTCAACAAAGGTATTGAAGCCTGATTGGGTTGCTTTCGTTAAACCATGGATCAACAAGTTTGATCTCGCGGCCTGCGAAGTGAAACCGCTTAATAAAAGTGTTTCCTCCCCATAGTCTGACTTTGTCAAACTAGGCTTGCCTCATCCTCATCTTCATCTTTTTTTTTTTTTTTTTTTTTTTTTTTTTTTTTTTTTTGTGCTTTTAGTCCACTGCCAACATCAACATCTCCAGCAAGAACACAGGAACAACACCAATTGGGGATAACCAGGGGGAGGCGTGAGTATTTTAGCTGTCCAGCTAATTTTGGTTGCATGGGCAAGACCCCACCCCCCATAAATTTTACACGATTCCGCATGCATATAGGTGTTATCCATCGTGAAACATGTATCATTTATGATAAAAAACCATCATCGATAAATGTATTTATATTGACCAGCAAACATATGATAAAACAAGACTTTATTGACATTAAGATTAAACATAACAATATATCTACAATAAAACCAATCTAAAACTAATCTACCACCATTGTTATCAACAAGACATCATCTTTTGATCTTGATGGACCAATGATTGATTTGACATTCATATATATCCCCAGTTGCAATCAAGAGGTGTACCATCGTCGCACTTGACCACCCAATCCACCCCAATGTCCACCGAGTTTGCGATAGCATCATTCTTCTTTTCAACCAAAGCCTATTGAATTCCATTCAGAGAACGTCATCCTTTTTCCCAGTTTGTTGTATCAGACAAAAAAAAGAGATTCGTCCAGGGTCAATTGGTAGGTATCGAATCTACATCAATATGAATTGAAAGCATTAGTATTATAGTCTTGGGTAAGGTGATTTTCCAAGAAGAAAGAGACAGTATACGTCACTACCATTTTCTTCCTGCCTTTCTTTTACCTTTGCCGTGTTGATCCAGTTTGGATATTTTCCAAGAGAGCCCATTACTACCACAGTCAGTTGCTTCGTCACCTCTTTTTGTTTCTCTTTATCATTCGGTCGTTACAACAAATGGGAGCTTTCTGTTGAAGAGGACCAAGTTGAATGTCTTTGGAATGGAAATTGAAAGAAGAAGGAAATGCTTTTTCGCCAAGTTGTTAAAATCCCGCCACATTGCCAACTATAAAAACGCGATTTCTAAAATTCCTTTTCTTTCCTTCTCTTTCCTCTTTTTTTCTTGTTTTTTTAAACTCCCCTATACAAAAACCTCCCCTTTAAACAAACCCCCCTCCAAGAACCTGTGCTTGACAGACAAGTTGCCCCCCGCACTCATTCCTATTGCTGGCCATGATTACAAGATGGGTTAATTCACACAAAAGTAATCAATGAATCACCTAATGGCTGTCTATATGAAAAACCTGTTTTCTGGTGGATGTAATCTCATGGCTTCCTCTCTCTTATTGTAACTCTGGTCATAAAGGTAAGTCAACGCATCTTGAATGATACTCTGCCAAAGTTGTTACTGTTTTATACTCTAACTGAATTGTCAATTATTTACACTAGGGTTATACTCTCTCTTTGCCTCTGATATGTGAAGTCTGCTGTTAGTAATCAAATGGATAAGTTGGCAGATTTTGCGAGGCGGCTACCTTTGTGTAGAATAGCGGCTTGGCCTAGCCTTGTCGCCGTGGCAGGACGTAGGCGACATCGTGTCCTGTTCCAAACCTGGATCTGCTAGCGAATGGGTTGTGCTGGTAAAGCGGGATGTCTGGTATGTTGAAGCATTATTGCGGATCTACCTATTCTCGGGCATGTTGCACTAGCCACCAGTTACGGCGCTCCATTTGATTCTTGGAGATGGATCATGATGTGTAATGTTTATGGGAACATTATTGTAAGTAAAAAAAAAAGAAAAAAACAAGAAAAGACAATGTTACTAATCACACTTCTTGCTCTTACTGCAGGCGTGTCTTCATTCGTTATGGTTGTGCTTTCTTCCTTGATTGTTGTCTCTGGTGTTTTGTGGTCTCTCTTTGCTTCTGATACAAAGTAAGTAAAGAAGAAAAAAAACCAAGAAAAGACAATGTTACTAATAACACTTCTTGCTCTTATTGTAGGCTTGTCTTCCTTTATTGTTACTTGGCTTCCATGTTTGTTGTCACTTGTGGTGTATGGTCTCTCTTTGTCCCTGATATGTGAAATCTCCTGTTAGTAATCAAATGGATAAGTTGGCAGATTTTGCGAGGCGGCTACCTTTGTGTAGAATAGTGATTAGGCTTAGCCTTTTTGCCGTGGCAGGACGTAGGCGACATCGTGTCTTGTTCCACACCTGGATCTGCTGGCGAATGGGTTGTGCTGGTAAAGCGGGATGTCTGGTATGTTGAAGCATTATTGCGGATCTACCTACTCTCGGGCATGTTGCACTAGCCACCAGTTACGGCGCTCCATTTGATTCTTGGGGATGGATCATGATGTGTAATGTTTATGGGTACTTTATTGTAAGTAAAGAAAAAAAAAACATGAAAAGACAATGTTCCTAATCTTCCTTCTTGTTCTTATTGCAGGTTTGTCTTGCTGTATTGTTACTTGCCTTCATGTCTGTTGCCACTTGTGGTGTATGGTCTCTCTTTGTCCCTGATATGTGAAATCTCCTGTTAGTAATCAAATGGATAAGTTGGCAGATTTTGCGAGGCGGCTACCTTTGTGTAGAATAGTGATTAGGCTTAGCCTTTTTGCCGTGGCAGGACGTAGGCGACATCGTGTCCTGTTCCAAACCTGGATCTGCTAGCGAATGGGTTGTGCTGGTAAAGCGGGATGTCTGGTATGTTGAAGCATTATTGCGGATCTACCTATTCTCGGGCATGTTGCACTAGCCACCAGTTACGGCGCTCCATTTGATTCTTGGAGATGGATCATGATGTGTAATGTTTATGGGAACATTATTGTAAGTAAAGAAAAAAAAACATGAAAAGACAATGTTACTAATCACACTTCTTGCTCTTATTGCAGGCTTGTCTCCATGTATTATTACTTGCCTTCATGTCTGTTGCCACTTGTGGTGTATGGTCTCTCTTTGTCCCTGATATGTGAAATCTCCTGTTAGTAATCAAATGGATAAGTTGGCAGATTTTGCGAGGCGGCTACCTTTGTGTAGAATAGTGATTAGGCTTAGCCTTTTTGCCGTGGCAGGACGTAGGCGACATCGTGTCCTGTTCCAAACCTGGATCTGCTAGCGAATGGGTTGTGCTGGTAAAGCGGGATGTCTGGTATGTTGAAGCATTATTGCGGATCTACCTATTCTC
The DNA here is from genome assembly GCA_025330725.1 of Chlamydoabsidia padenii. Taxonomy (NCBI): domain Eukaryota; kingdom Fungi; phylum Mucoromycota; class Mucoromycetes; order Mucorales; family Cunninghamellaceae; genus Chlamydoabsidia; species Chlamydoabsidia padenii. The sequence continues at coordinate 206,133 of JAIWND010000034.1, read as the reverse complement.
GGGCATGTTGCACTAGCCACCAGTTACGGCGCTCCATTTGATTCTTGGAGATGGATCATGATGTGTAATGTTTATGGGAACATTATTGTAAGTAAAGAAAAAAAAAACATGAAAAGACAATGTTCCTAATCTTCCTTCTTGTTCTTATTGCAGGTTTGTCTTGCTGTATTGTTACTTGCCTTCATGTCTGTTGCCACTTGTGGTGTATGGTCTCTCTTTGTCCCTGATATGTGAAATCTCCTGTTAGTAATCAAATGGATAAGTTGGCAGATTTTGCGAGGCGGCTACCTTTGTGTAGAATAGTGATTAGGCTTAGCCTTTTTGCCGTGGCAGGACGTAGGCGACATCGTGTCCTGTTCCAAACCTGGATCTGCTAGCGAATGGGTTGTGCTGGTAAAGCGGGATGTCTGGTATGTTGAAGCATTATTGCGGATCTACCTATTCTCGGGCATGTTGCACTAGCCACCAGTTACGGCGCTCCATTTGATTCTTGGAGATGGATCATGATGTGTAATGTTTATGGGAACATTATTGTAAGTAAAGAAAAAAAAAACATGAAAAGACAATGTTCCTAATCTTCCTTCTTGTTCTTATTGCAGGTTTGTCTTGCTGTATTGTTACTTGCCTTCATGTCTGTTGCCACTTGTGGTGTATGGTCTCTCTTTGTCCCTGATATGTGAAATCTCCTGTTAGTAATCAAATGGATAAGTTGGCAGATTTTGCGAGGCGGCTACCTTTGTGTAGAATAGCGATTAGGCCTAGCCTTTTTGCCGTGGCAGGACGTAGGCGACATCGTGTCCTATTCCACACCTGGATCTGCTGGCGAATGGGTTGTGCTGGTAAAGCGGGATGTCTGGTATGTTGAAGCATTATTGCGGATCTACCTATTCTCGGGCATGTTGCACTAGCCACCAGTTACGGCGCTCCATTTGATTCTTGGAGATGGATCATGATGTGTAATGTTTATGGGAACGTTATTGTAAGTAAGGAAAAAAAAAAAAAAAGACAATGTTACTAATCACACTTCTTGCTCTTATTGTAGGTTTGTCTTCATTCGTTATGGTTTGGCTTTATTCCTTGATTGTTGTTTCTGGTGTTTCGTGGTCTCTCTTTGCTTCTGGTACGAAGTAAGAAAAAAACAAGAAAAGTCAAGGCTATTAATCACATTTCTTCTGGTTGTAGGTTTTGTCTTTCTGTTGATTGTTTCATACTTGGTTTAATTAATACGGCAAGGAACGGCGTGAATGACAAGATCTTCTCCAACACTTACTTGGAACACCTATGACGGACTAGATTTCCAACATTTCCAACGGAAGCACAGCAATGGATGGCAAGGTACGATTCTCTGGCGAAATTATTTAGCTATACTCCTGTGGAAATGGTAAAAGAACTACAAGCTGTGTTGGAAGGGCAAGCTTTTAGTTGGTATACTCGGCTACAATGTACTACCAAGAAGGACTGCGTGGCACTGAATGGCAAATTCTTACAACAATATAATGAAGATTCAAGTCCAGTTATGGCGACTGTTGACGATCTCAAGCTGATCAAGCGAGAAAAAATGGCAATCGGTGAACTGGCTTCTTTTATACTATTACAGTAGTGTTTATTGTATTGGCATATTGCGTTAGTTATTATCCTTTATCCCCCCATAGACAAACTATTATAAATATCCATATACTGTTATTAAATAAAACCACTTATCTTATTCACTACCCTTTACTGTCTTATAACTTGACAGGACTAATGAGCTTTTGACATGCAGCTAATTACCCTATTACATTATACGGTTTTTTGCTGGACTTCTCCTTTCCACATGTCTTCACTCCACCTGCATGTCTTGATTTTGTCTATATGTCTTCTATTCATCTATATGTACTGTTGTATATATAAACGCCTTTATTTTATCTAGGTGTCTTTTATTAATTTATATGTGTATTATATGTGTTTCTACCGTCTATATGTATTGCTACTATCTTTACCGCCTGCATTGACCTGTATTGTAATGTATCGATCGGTGTCACCATTGTTTATATGTACGCCTTTGTGACACCAGTATTGGATCTATATATTTTTTAACATTGCGGTATTGACCTGTAGTCACTCATAATCACTATGTCCATCTATATAGACAAAAGTCAATTTGGGATAACAAAAAGGTATTGAGGTCGTTTGCATGAATTTCGGGATATCAAAGAGTATTTGTTTGGTTCCTCTTCGTACTTTTTTTTCTTTTTCTTACAAATGACAGGTAAAAGTCATCGCAAGCCTGAACATACTGATGCAAGAGTCTTAGAACTTGGCTTTTGCGGTGAATTATGCTCGAAATATGCTATAGTGTCCACATCGACACTTTAATCATTAGCATCCATTAACAATTAAGCGAGCAGTGGCCTTCCCAAATCTGTGTAGGGGCAGGCGGAATTTGAAACCGGGAAAATGAAAATGATTTTTCCCCAAGACAAGGGCCTTCCCTCTCTTCCATTTGATCATTGTCGAAATGTTTGTATTTGATTCGATAACAGGATGCTTTTATGATTCCTCTAATGGACTCCTTGTTCTGTCAATATTACTGCTCATGTTTATCACTCTGGCCTACTTACTCCGAGGAGGTAAAAAAAGAACAGGCTCGATATCCTGTTTTAAACCATTAGCTCAGTGTGATATTTTTTATTCACTAGATAGGAACCGACACTGTATCGATATAAAAAACAGTGTCCAACAAGCCAAGTCTACAACAAACATCAGCCGGGATGCTTTTATACCTTCAGTCGACGACTTGATTGATTCTAACCAAGGTATCATAAATAAATCAAGTGGGGATATACAGCCAATTACAACTATGGATGAACTTGCTGCGGCAAACACGGCTCGACAATGTATCAACAAACCACATGCCACTTTGGGTACCAACTCTGTCAAGAAGCCTAAACAACAACGTACCACCATTTCTATAGATAAGCAACGACAATCCTACCTCCCAATGTACAAGTCAAGATGTGAATTTTGGCCACGATGTACCAACAAGCGTTGTCGCTATTACCATCCCTTTACTGAATGCAGGTAACAAGATCACGTAAAGACACTCAAAGACTAACACCCTTTTTTTCCTTGCTAGGAATGGAAACCAATGTCAATTTGGAAACAAGTGTATCTTTTTACACCCAAAGGACTACCGACAGAAGGATAGGACAAAAGCATCATACCGTAAACAAGCACAAAAAACCAGCCGACCAGATACCACATAGATTAGTATAGTTATATTCCATACCCTCCCGTTTATTATCATTATTATAAACCCATACACTTGTACATAACAGATATAATAAAAAATCACTTTATTTGACTACATATGCATATATTATAACATGGTCGTGTACACAAAAAGAAGCCAGCGGGATTTAAATACCAGATAATGCCTGGGCCAAAAAAAAAAAAAAAAAAAAGGTACAGATATATATATATACAAGCAAAACTTTCTATTCTAAGGATCCAATCTGAGCCATGATATTAGCCGCCACTTGTTTGGGTTCAGGTCGAATATCGGCCACAATCACATTTTCAGTCGTTGGGTCGGGTTCTTCCAAAGTAGCCAGTTGCGATTGAAGCATAGTAGCGGCCATAAAGTGGTTCTTGCGACCCCCCATTCGTTCCGCCAACAGTTCAGGAGAGCCCTTCAAATACACAAATGTCACCGTCGCTTTATCGACCTGGGTTAGAATATCACGGTATACCTTTCGAAGCGATGAGCATGTCACCACCAGTGTCCCACCCTGTTTATCCACCTTGTCATTGATCGTATCCCGAATCTTTTCTAGCCATGACCACCGATCATCATCCACAAGAGGAATACCTAATAACATGAGGGTTAGTCAGCCATTTTTTTTCCCCAATGCATGCTATTTGCTTTTTTACCTGCAGCCATCTTGTCAATGTTAGTTTGAGGATGTAATGCATCACCTTCGATATAATCACAGCCCAATAGTTTTTGTAATTCTTGAGCTATAGAGGTTTTTCCAGAGCCACATACACCCATCACAATAAATACAGACGCAGGTTTACCACTAGCCACCATTGTTAAGATTTTCTATAAAGACAAAGAAGAAGAAGAAGAAGACGAAGACGAAGTAAAAAAAAAAAAAAAAAAATGGTGGGCTAAAAAAAGTTGGGGCCCCCATTGTCAAATCGGAGCATTCATTTAGTACCGGAGATCAAATTAAAGTTTTTTATTGTAACTTCCCGCAAACTAGGAATTGTAATAATCTAGTAATGATTTTGTTAATGGGGTGGTAGTCATCTTTTTTCGGTTGGTGTCTTGCTGCTGTTCCTGTAAGATGGCTTTTACTTCCACCTTGGTCAAACATTCATCCACATGGTGATTAAAGCTGGTGTTGTCCATCTGTAGTCGTCGATTACATATAGGGCATATCGAGTCAAGCAAGATTGGTGTTACTGGTGAGTCGAATAGTGGGGTATCTTCTTCCTTGATGTCATCGTCTTTATGTTGCCGTTTCCTTGGTGATTTGATAGTGTCCGTTGGGTTGTCAGGGTTGTTGCTGACGACAGTAAAGTACTATCACACGGTGTGTATTTGTTAGATGACCTTTTGCCGCTTCATTTTGCTCTTTTTTTTTTAATACCTTTTTTACACCATGATCGTCACTTGTTGGAATATGTAGTGAGGACAATCGAATACCCATCAATCGAATGTTCACCGGGAGTTCCTTTTCCAGTAACTATAATATAAAGTGTTTGTTAGTATGTCATCCATGACATCATTACCATACCTCCTTGGCTATCCTTGCAATGTCTTGACTGGTACTAATATAGCTTGGGAAGGTCTTTGCCCTAGCGCGCACCTTAAAAGACGTTAGTTTTAGCTTGATTCCCACCGTTTTACCACTTAGTCCTTCTTGTTTTAAATCTTCGGCCAATAACTTGGACAGTTCGTCCACTTTTTGATGTAAAGTCATCCGATCCGAGATGGGATCGAATGTTCTACGTGATACATAAAGAAGAAGCAGTTAGCATTATCTTTTTTTCCGCCCAAACAAGGGATTTACCTTTCGACACTGATGCTTTTGCGTGAGGATTCTGTAATCAGATTAGTGGAGCCGATACCAAGATAACTTCGGATCATAAAGTTAAAACTGATAGGACTGAGTAGTTTGTAAAGCACCGCACGTCGAGTATAGATATCACCACATGTCTTGACCCCAAGTGCTTCCAATACACGTTCAGTCACACGACCAACACCGGGAATCTAAGGGAGAAGAGGGTCAAGTTTTCAACAAGATAGCAAGCCAATTTTGTTTTGTTCCTTTACCTTGCGTATAGATAAGTCCCTTGTGAATTCCATTATGGTGTCCAGGTTATTAGGTATAAAGTATTGTCCATTTGGTTTGTTAAAGTCACTACATATTTTGGAGAGCATCCTATTGGCAGCTATGCCTGAAAAACAAAAACAAAAGATTAATGCATGTAGATCAATAGATACAAGTTATTTACCTGCACTAGCTGTCAATTGAGTTTCTTCAAAGATTTCTTTTCGTATTTTTTCGACAAGGTCAGATGGTGACAAGTCCGTTGTGGTAAGGTACTATAAAGAAGAGTAAGTGAGTGTCTAGATCAAGGTTCAATTATTTCCTTACCTTGGTCAAATTCAAATACGCCTATAACAATATTAGTATTCATCTTCCCCTCCTCCCCTCTTTGATTACCTCGTCCAGACTCATAGGTAAAAAGTCTGGATCATATCTTGAGAAGACAGCTCTGACTTTGGCAGAATAAGATCTGTATTTATCAAAGTGCAACGGGATTATTTTGAGAGAGGGACAGAGTTTCTTGGCGATGAATCCAGGCATACCACTACGCACACCAGATTTTCGAGCGAGATAATTACTTGTACAGAGCATTGACATATCACCCACCGCCATAGGGACTTGTTTCAATGATGGATCATCCAGTTCTTCTACCGAGGCGTAAAAAGCATCCATGTCCACATGACAGATACATTGAGTAAGATCACTACCAGATTCCAAATCACGTATCTATCAAAAATAAAGAATTCATCGAGTTCCTTCATTACACAGTCAGACTTGTTTACCTTGTGGTCCACTATACTTTCTTCTATCGATAAATCCAAGTCCTTGATTTGGTCATATCGTCGTAACATATCGTCAATCCGTTTCGTCAATTCTTTATCCTTTTTTTCTTCGTTTATAAAAAAAGCCGATCCCTATTATATATAAATAAAAGGGGTAAGTCTCGGTGGTCATTATGGTAAGGGGGAGGGTTACCTTTGAAGCTTCATAAATGATCTGATTGATTCGGTTTCGGTCCAATGAGTCGAGGCCAGCCTAAATAGTGGTTTGTTAGAGCATTCACCTTTTTATGTTTACCTTTTATTTACTTTGTGTGCAGAAGGACCTGCTAAACGATTACGAAGTGTGTCTTGAGAATGAGGTTGAATGGTGGTATCCTGCTGTGCCACAGCCTCGGCAGTGAGCGAAGGGGTTTCTTCATCGTCAACAAAAGAAGGATCATCAAACAATAAATCTTCTTCCTCAATGATCTGAGAAGAATACTGTTCGTCGTCGTTGAGTTGATCGTCCATGACAAGGTGTGGAAAGAAAAAATTAAAAGGAAAGAGTAAGACAGTGGTGGTGTCAGATTTATTTTATATGCCTTGAATTCAAATCCCGATTATTTTTTTTTGGGAGTCTTTTGACTGATATTTTCTTCCCCTCCCCCTTTACAGTACTGATTATCATACCGTTTGTCTTTATATCCATTATGAAAGATACTGTCTAGTTACTTATATAAATTCCACTTGGTATGGTTTCTATTGATCATGACCATGGACACTCACTACTTGGAATCGGCGTTTGAAACTCAATGTTTTTTATTTTTAGTTGCCCATAACATAAAAAATCTGACCACCCTTCTTTCTCTTTTTTTTTTTTTTTTTTTTTTTTTTTTTTATCACAACAACATAATGCTATCCCGGTTAACTCGACTCTCACCTTTATTATCAAAAACCAACTACACTCGTCGTTTGTATTCTATGGATACAGACCTGAAGAATGCCTATGATGTGGTTATTGTCGGAGGTGGTGTTTGCGGAACAGCCCTAGCTTGTTCCATTGGTAAGTATACCCAACCTGTCACAACTCTATTTACCCTTACTCACATTGTCTTTATCAAGCTAGCAATCCTCTTTTACAGCACCAACGCGTGGCCTTGGTGGAAGCCATGGATTTATCCAACACTTTGACATGGAGCCCTAAACCCGACCACTTTTCTAATCGAACAGTATCCCTAACACCAGGCTCGATGCGACTTTTACAAGGTAAAGTAAAAAGAGGTGAGTTTTAAACAACACACATAATTAAACTTATTATTATAGATATTGGGGTAACGGAACATTTGGCTCCTGGTCGTGCTAACCCTTACACTGATATGCGGGTGTGGGACGGAGTGACGGGTGCACAAATTCACTTTGATGCTACGACTTTACCTGATACTCTATCGAACAAGACGATTGCCTATATGATTGAAAATACTCATTTGCAGCATGCTTTACTGAAACGTTTGGAACAATGTCGCGAACAAGGTGCACAGGTGGATATTATGCAAAAGGCCCGTGTGGCGGATATCAAACATGGTGATGATTCCTTGGATTGGCCAAAAGTAAAACTTGAAAATGGAAATACACTTAATGCCAGGTTATTGGTAAGATGCATATATTGGGACTTGGTTACTTTGGGGACGGAGTTTAACCAATCTCTCGCTCTCTCTTTGCATAGATTGGTGCAGATGGTGTGAACAGTCCGGTACGTACTTTTGCTGGTATTGATTCATTAGGATGGGATTATGATGCACAAGGATTGGTGGCTACTTTAAAACTGGATTCATTAGATCATCAAACGGCATGGCAAAGATTCCTTCCCACTGGTCCGATCGCGATGTTACCTGTAAGTTAAAAATAGGGGAGGGGGAGTGATTAGAATAGATAAACTAACTTGCTTTACTTTTTTTTCTTTTTATAGATGGGTGAAGGGTATGCATCAATTGTATGGTCTACTAAACCTCATCTGGCAAAACTACTTAAATCTGTCTCGGAAGCAGATTTCGTGGAATTGGTGAATGCTGCTTTCCGTCTTAGTCATGTGGATTTGGCCTACTTTTACGAGCAACTGGGTGGTGATGATAGATTTGACTCTTTAGCATCTGAAGTGGCATGGCGGGACGAGGTGATGATGAACTCGGCTCATCTACTTCCTCCCAAGGTGATCGGTGTCCAAGAGAATAGTCGGGCAAGTTTCCCTCTCAAGTTAAGGAACTCTGAACGGTATATCTCGGACCGTGTGGCTCTGATTGGGTAAGAAGAAAAAAAAAAAGTGATAATCAAGGTGGTGGGGAGAAAGTATCTAACTCATAATTTTTATCTAGTGATGCGGCTCATACGACACACCCTTTGGCTGGACAAGGAATGAACCAAGGACTGTTGGATGTGGAATCTTTAACGAATGTCTTGGTGAAAGGTACATGCGAAGGACAAGATATTGGGAACATTCACCTGTTGCGTAACTACGCTTCGGATCGATATGTCAAAAACATTGTCATGATCAGCGCCTGTGATAAAATGTATCGATTGTTTGGTACTGATGTTGCTCCAGTGGCATGGTTAAGATCTTTTGGGTTATCAACAATCAATGGTTTGGATTTTGTCAAGGTAAAGTAATCACATATGCATTGACAAGTCTCATCTAACTCTTTTTTAATTTGGGACAGGCGGAAATCATGAAGTATGCTATGGGTGTTGAATATACCGGTGCTTCCTCTCAACAACAAGTTTAATAATATCAATCATCATCATCTTCATCATCATCATCATTAGCTAGTATTTAGATCATATCATCTTAATAAAGTACTACTTTTTAATGTCAACTTCCAAAGCGGGATTTGAAAATGATGTGCGGGGGGGGGCAGGGGAAATCTGGATGATATTTAAAACGAAGTCTGGGGGGTTTTTTTATTTCGTCTCTTTTCTCATTTATCATTATCCAAATAGAGTCCTTCACCATGACCGAGTCAAAGTCTTTTACTGCCTCTACTCATATGGTAATTCAACTAGTACAACAAACACAAACAGGATAAATCCAACTAATTTGTTTATCTATCTATCTGTCAACTTTTTTATTTATTTACTAAAGGATCAAGCCCTGGCTGGGTTTGCAGGTGGTCTTGTCTCCACAACCATTCTTCACCCCTTGGACGTGATCAAGATTAGATTCCAAGGTAAGAAAAACGAAAAGAAAAATAGAGGGATAGTGTTGGTATTGACCCTTGTTATCTTTTTTATACATAGTGGACGCTGCGAAGCATTCGACAAAACGACCTTTAATTGGGGGAACTATCAAGTCATTTAAAGATATAGTTCAACAAGAAGGTATCTTTCGAGGACTCTATCGAGGTGTATCGCCAAGTGTTGCTGGAGCTACAGCCAGTTGGGGTTTTTACTTTTGGTGGTAAGTGTCAAAAAAAAAAAAAATACCCTTAAAATGTACCTTTTTCAGCTCCTTCTCTAATAAATGCTTCTAACAGGTATAGTCTTATTAAGAAACATATGACAAAGGACGATCAAGGCAAACTCGCAGCATGGCAACATTTATTAGCATCGGCAGAAGCAGGTAAAAAAAAAAAAAAAAAAAAAAAAAAAAAAAATTGTTTGTTTGACTGACTCTATGTACTAATACTTGTCCTTTTAAAATGATGATGGAACTAGGTGCGATTACTGCCATTATGACGAACCCAATATGGGTAATTAAAACACGAATGTGCACGACTACACGATATACTACGGATGCTTATAGTGGGTTATGGAATGGATTGACACGATTGGCCAAGGAAGAAGGGATCCGAGGATTATATCGTGGGATGGTACCAGCCCTGTTTGGTGTCTCTCATGGTGCGATCCAATTCATGGCTTATGAAGAAATGAAGAAATGGCGGAACGATCTACGACACTCTAAAGGTGAAACTCCAAAGGATGAATTGAATGCTAAATTAAGTACCATGGAATACTTGATCATGGCCGTCTCTTCGAAAACTACGGCTGCTGTGGTGACTTATCCATACCAAGTATTACGAAGTCGATTACAGGTAATAAAGAGAAGAAAAAAACATCAGGTAGAGATGATGGGCTAATCACTTTATATATATATATATATATATAGAATCAAGAAACAAAGGACGAGTATCGTGGAGTCATGGACTGTATCAAGAAAATCAAATCTGCTGAAGGTTATGTTGGATTTTACAAAGGCCTGGCGCCCAGTATCATTCGTGTCCTTCCAGGTACCTGTATTACCTTTTTGATGTACGAAAATATGACCCAATACTTCAAGGATCATGCAACTTGAAACCCCGATATTATAGATTTTACCATTGTAGAATAGACCCTTTATATGTTTTTAATATGTTTATTGCTTATTGTTTTTGTTTAAATAAAAAAAATACCAATCTATTCATATATGTATACTATAATTATTGACTATGTAAAATGATAATAAACAATGATGGAGTTGTGTGTGTGTGTGTGTGTAGGGGGATGATAAAAACAAATAATCAAAGATATACATAGGAATAAAGACAAGTAAGGAGTTAATAGGAGGAATACTATATAACTAAAAATCCGAAAAAAAGTGTCGATAAGGGTCAGGGCCAGATTGGAGTCCATATTGTTCGTTACTTTCGGGATAACGATCAAAATGACTTGCATCACCATCACCACGAATCGAAGGTACATAAGGAGGACGATGTTGTCTAGCCAGTAAACGATTAAAGTCCACTCCTTCAAACCAAGCATGACATTTTACATCTTCAGCACCTTTTCGCAAGTTACCAAATCGTTTCGATAAATCCGAAGTCAGTAATCGTCGTAAAAGATCCTTGGCGTTAGGGTCAAAGTAACTGGGCCATTTAATTCGTCCTGCAAGAATCTTTTCGTATAATTTCAAATGATCATCATCAAAGAAGGGTGGATGCCTGGATTATATATATATATATATATATATAAGAGTGAGAGTTGGTAAAAATAAAAAGGAGGGACGATAGTTTTGGTTAGTTTAGATCCTACTTACCCTGCTAGCATTTCAAAGATCAAGATCCCTAATGACCACCAATCCACAGCTAAAAATACAAAAGAGTTAAATATCATTTATCTATTCTTATTCATCCTTTAGTTTACCTTTTCCATAACCTTTCGATTGAATCACTTCAGGAGCCAAGTAATCAGGTGTGCCACATAAAGTCCAAGTAATATCAGGCACATGTTTTGCAAATCCAAAGTCGGTGATTTTGATATGACCTTGGGCATCAAGTAACAGGTTTTCGGGTTTCAGATCCCTAAAGGAGAAACATAATTAATGAGTCAAGAAGGACGATCACCCACCTTTTTTTTTTTTTTTTTTTTTTTTTTCTTTGTACCTGTAAATGATATCCTTTGAATGGAGGTATTCGATGGCTAGGACAACTTCAGCAGCATAAAACTTGGCCACATGATCAGGGAATCGCTATAATAATATGTTAATCATTTCTGTTCTTTTACCTTTCCCCACCCCCTTCCCAAATAAAAGATTTACCTGAGATCGCCTGAGAATACTAAATAGTTCCCCGCCTGGAATATAATCCATCACCATAAACAAATGATTATCATCTTGAAAAGTACCCCTATAAAGAGAGTGAGAGTGAGTTTTCCTACATGATACATTTAACATGGTCCTTGAACTTACCAAAGGTTGACAATAAAAGGATGACCTACCCCTTCCAAGATATGTTTTTCATTGTTAGTGTGTTCCACCTGCTTGAGTCGGACCACCTCGGTTTTCTTGAGTACCTTGATAGCATAGTAGCGCACATTGACACGTGATTGAACCAAATGGACTCGACCAAAAGAGCCAGTACCCAAGGTTCGTAAGATGTGAAAGTCAGTCAATTTGAGCTTGGGTCGATTTTGTCGTTGTTGCAACACCCCTTGGTCGTTGAATACAGAAGTGTATGATGATTTCGAGTAGCTTTGTTGTTGATTTTTTGATATTTCCAACTTTGGTGGTTGTTCCTTGTCGTTTTGTTTGTTACTTGATCCATCGATTTCCTTTTCCATTGTATATCTGGTGGGAGTGGGTGTAGTTGCCGTTGATATTGATTCTATAGCTTGGTTTCAAGGTGAGTTCCCTTGTAATCCTTATTCCTATTACCTTTCTTACCTTTGGTATCCATTTGTTGTTCTATATTAAAAAAAGTGTTAAAGTAAGAGAAAAGAAGAAGAAAAAAGAGAAAAGGTTAATATATTTGTTTTTATAAAATAAAATAAAACAGGTTAATACTTATAATTCATTGTTTTCATTGTTTGCATATCAGCCCCCCCCCTCCTCTTTTCCTAGCCCCCCTTTTTTTTTGCAGTAGTGGGATTATTTATCAACACACGTACACCACCTCCGCACTCCATTTATATTTACCTGGTTTATCAATACTCATACGAGTAACATCATTAGTATCAGATAACTTGGTCAAGGCTTGCTGGTCAGAGGATGAAGCATTACACGTACCATTCGTCGTATCGCCGTCTTGATGAGATGTCGTCTTTTCCAAAGGTTTGTTCAAAAAGGACATTGTGGCAATTAAAAAAAAAAAAGAAAAAAGAAAAAGAGAGCAAGTCGTGTCTTTTTACTTTATATCAACAATTAACAACAAATAAAGATGTGAAGGAGAAGAAAGAAAGTGAAAATTGATCCTCTGCAAAAAGTAAGAAAGCACGTTGCATTGAAATCCCGCCATTCTTACTATTTTCAAATCCCGCGCAAGAGCTAATAAATCCTGAGGGGTCCCCTTTTTTCCTTTCTTCTTTCTTCTTTTTCTTCCCCTACATTGCCCTGATATGCGCCTCTCCACATACTTGTTGATCTTGGTTTGTTTTATGCTTACATTAACAACTGCTAAATCATCGCTGGTAAGCTGATTCCCATTTAGTCTCCCACCATCATTACTCACCCCCCCTTCTCTCTCCATTATAGCAAGATCGCCCGACAAAGTCAACTGCCAACCAAAAGTATGTTTTACTGAAACCCATCTCTGCAGCATTGTCCTACGTGTATTATACCACCATACGACTGACCGATACCACCTTGACGGAACGGTCTATTACCGACAACCAACACAGTCTGTCTAAACCTCATCATCACAATGGCCCAGTGGCTGCCTTGGCTTTGGTCCTCTTCTTTTGTGTATTGACCTTTTAACAATAGATTACTTTACCCTTCATATACCCTTGCTCCCCTCTCTCCAAATAATAGTTACCTAGTCTTTTTTATTTTATTTTTATTGTTACCCTATCTTGTTTACCCAATAAAATAAAATAAAAAGTGTATGTGGCTTTAAATTGAATCCTGATCTAATGATCGTCGGCTGAGTTTTTTTTTTAACGGAGAATGAGTAGTGGATGGCTTGTTTGGTGACTTTTTTATAAGTTGGATTCACACATTCAACGTACATCCTTGTCATATTTGTGTTATATGGATAATTAAAAGGATCCTTTCTTAATCATGGGCCTGTCAAAAAGAAAAAAGGCTATTTTTAGTCTGATCGGGCACGTTCCCGAGGATGTGGCATTGTCGAGTGAAACTATTCAAACCCCGAAGTAGGCAAAATATGTTCTTTACATTCTTTTCTGCACTTTTGAAGAGATTAGTACCATTAAGTATGTGATCTGTTTTTTTTCCAAATGATGGTACATGTTACACGATAAAATTTTCCAAGCCCTGCTCACTAAAAGGATGAGGGGCACCAAAATCAATGACTTTTTTCAAAGACCGATTAATGCATTTCCTTCGAAGAATGCGGGATTTAAATTTCATGAGGTGAGGATAGCTTTGCTTTTGTCGCACATTAACAATGAGTCAATTCACCCAAAAGAAACATCTTAATAAATGAAAGTTACAATAATGAGTTAATATGTTTTGATTAGATGTAGATAGTATCATCGATCCGCCCCACACACACACACATGCTAAAACACATCCCACAAGACAGAATTCGAGTTTTTTGAGATGACTGATCAACTAGTAATAGTTAGACAAACAATATAAATATAAGTTTTATTGGATCAGAGTATAATTATACAAAGGATTTACAATAGATTGACAAGAGATTCAAAACAAAATATAAAAAGAGAAGAATATACAAATGGTGATGTAAAGATAAAGACTATACTAGGTAAAAAGATAAAGAGTAAGATAGCGAATGTATACATACAGTCAAAAGGAGTGATGCCGTATCAAGGTGTTCAAGTCAATTGGCTGATGGTGTGACGAATATCATTGATGGTACTTTCTTCTTGTCGAGGTTCCAGAGCGACGCTTCGATTGTAAAAGATCTGTTCGTCCTTTTCCACCGTTTCCAGGCACCGAGTCAAGTATCGTTGGATCTCCTCCACCTCGAGCAGTTTGTAGGGGATTTGGAATTGATCAATTTCGTTCAACACCCGAGTGGTTTTTACATACTTATCAAAGTTGATGAGGATGTGACCTGAAGGTGTTGTACGATGATTGCTGTTGCCGTCGTCGATGAATGTCATGTCGGTCAAATAGACGCCAAGGAAGGGAAGACAGGGAGCCACCGCCATTTTTAACCGCGCGCGGTATTCGGCAAAGTTACGTGATGAGTCGGTGGCACGGTAGATAGGCTCCAGCATGGTCTTGTACTTTGCTGATAAAACGTCCCAGGATCGTTTTAATCGTCTAATGCTTGTCGAGTCCAGAGCTGAGCGGATCGCCATGAGTGTATTGTAGTTATTCATTTGAAGACAACACTAGTAAAAGAGAGAGAGAAAGAGAGAGATTAGCCAAGACCTTTTTTCTTCTTCTTCTTCTTCTTTTACTTACGTCGCCAACCTTAATCCAAAATTTGAGCATTTGTGCCCTCCGTTTTGCATCTTGTTCACGTAGGATAGTATCGCAAACCCAACTGGTCACCTGGGTGCTTTTTTGGATCATTGCTTTGACGTGAATTGCTGTGCTTTGGCCCACCTTTTTCTTGAACTCTTGGCCGATCAGTTCGTAAGGTGTGATTTGACAAAAGAGAGCGCTTTCCATCAGGGTAAATTGTCGAGCCAATTCCATACAGTCAAAGTCATTGATATGCACCATGGTAAGATTGTTTTGCATGACAGCCTTGCGGAGAGAGTTGCGCAAGGATCGTGTGAGATTGATTGGTGGGTAATGGACTTGTTCGAGTGCAGAAGATGATGATAATGTTGTTGTCGACAGGTCAGAGAACAGTGATGATCCCGATGATAATGACAAATGGCCAGAGGAGCTCTTGTTGTTCAAGGATGGACGTGATGGACTATATTCGCTTAGAAACCCATTGCTGCCATTAGTGCTGAAAATTGCTGATGCATGTGATGATGAAGAGGTTGAGCAGATAGCATATGACATTTTTCGGTGTGAGATTGAATGGCCTTGGGTTTCAAACTATAATGAGAGACAAAGGAATAAACAGGTGAGTGATGAGATGGTAGGGACAATGCTTTCTTTCACAACTTTACCGTTTTTTTAATTAGATCTACCATCCTCTTGGCTGGACCAGGCATAGCTTTTTCCATATCTTCGTTAGCAAACTTCAAGAGTTGAGATTCCACATCGTCTTGTTCGTAACGGTAGTAGGTTTCCATCCAGATCTTGATCACATTGTAGACACGCAAACGGATAGGCACCAGTACACGGCTTTTCCACAGATTCAAATCATCATCCGATAATACCGGATCAGAAGGTGGTGATAATCGGAATCGTTGAATCAACAAGTCAATAAAAGCAGACGGACTTGTAAATAGGCGGAAGTTGTAAAAGAAGGCCCGAGTAAAGACCAGATCTACAAGAGAAAAAAAAAAAAAAAGTTGGTTAGTTTACTTCGTGGATCTTCTCAGGAATATTTACCAGGAGACTTTTCATGCAAAGTTAGTTTTTCCACCAAGATTTCAATAGTAGCACCGGTGAGTTGACCATCCGCATTTAGAATTACTTCATCATCCGAGAATTGCCTTTGTTTCAAAAAGAATGGTTCATTTTCCATCTATATAAAACAATATATCAATTAGTATCATCTTTTTTTTAGGGCCAATTATTGACCTACCTTGTTATCATTGATTGAGTTTTGATCAGAGGATTGAAGTGAGGATCGTGAAGAGATTCGATTGATAGACTTTTTCACCATATGTTCTTTGGATGCCCGTTGATCGTCGTTTTTCTGTTTGAATGACATTCGGAGTGCTGTGACACTCATACCACGAGGTCGGCGTGTCTTTGTTGACGATTTTGAATGATCAGAAGTAGGTGTTGACTTGCTGGATGTTGGCTTCAAATCAGATGGTGGTTCCAATGGTGAGGGCGGAATAGGAGGAAGAGGCATTCGCTGTGTCATCACCAGAGACTGTTGATTTGATGGAGGTGTAATTGCAAGTGCATTAATAGAGGATGATCGTGGTCGAGAGGTTCGTTGTTGATAAGTGTCCCTCTTTTCCTTCAATTGTTGGCCAAGAGGAATATCATCATCATATTCAGTAACTGGGCTCATGGCTTCTGGTGTGGTGAGTGGTGTCATGGTGAAGGATTCAACAGATGATCGGTCGGACAGTGGTCTTGAGGATCCAGTATGGATTGAGCTGATGGATGCTGTGAGAGAAGATCTCGTCGTTGTGTGAGATCTTCGTTGTGTTGTTGGTGCTGTTCCACTAGATCTTGATGATTTGCCAAAAGTAGATCGGTTGGAGCGACTGCCTACGGATGATCGACATTGGCTGTTATCAGACAACATGGACGGTATGCTTTGAGTACGATGTCGTTGGTATCCATTCAAGACATCATTGGTGGTAGAAGTTGCAGGTGATTTTGATGGTTCTGATGATGATACTACTGGTTGGCACTGTCGCTGCTGTGTTGCTGGGGTTTCCGTATCGTCTTGATGTTGGATCCATTTTGATGATGATAAATGTGATGGTATTTCATGTATATCGTCTAGTGGCCGTGTTGATGCAGTATGAAATCCCAAGTCTTGATCAATGTTGTTGGATTCATTGCCAGTGTATAATAATCGATTTGCATTGTCCCCATCACCGTCATTAATATTGCTGCTACTGCTGTATTGGCGTTGTAATACATTCAAGCTGGTCACCTTGCGCCCCAAAACGCTGAGCGTCTGATCCCGTCTAGAGTCCGTCGAGCGTTCAAACTTGTCCCGCATTTCAGATAGAGAAGCCATTGTTAGTGTTGATTCAACTGGATCGTCCACATAGAGGCAGGTTCGCACACAAGAAGCACAATTGATGGTTGCCTTTGTGACACTTTTGCAGCTTGATTGTAAATGAAGGAGATCATCATCAGTATCCTCCATGAGTTGATTCCTTGGTCCAGTCAGAGCACGCACCGCGGTCACCAGATTTGTTATAGCACTGTAGACTGCTTCCTTTGCCAAAACAAGAGCCACCAGATGAGGATCTTCAGGGATCACCGAGGATTGCTTGTAATCGAGGTCACCGACATTAGAGCAGACATGTTCAATAACAGCCAAGAAGGCCCGCACCGCTTCTACCGCTTTTCTTGCCATTTCCAACATGTGAGTAGCCCGCTGCCGAGCTGCGAGGAATTCCTCCACCGTAACCAGTAATGCTTCGACGAGTTCATCAATACAGACTTGGTGATTCGTGATAGTTTCCATAATGTTTTGAGCGTCGGACAAGGGCACCACCTGAGCAATAAGAGAAGCACTAGAGAGACGAGCTGCCACCAGATCTTTTCGCAGGTTGTTTGTTGTAGAGAGAGACTGTTGGGCACCAAGATTTTGATCGCTATAACGTGATATGGTGGCGTTATTGTTGTGTTGAGCATACTGATCGTCCCCTTGAGTACTGGAGTCACTGTCTTCTTTTCCATAGCTGTCATCATCATCATCATCACTGAGTGCTTCATAGGCCGGAATAATTGACCGTAGTACGTTTTCAAACATATCCATATCCGCCAAGAGTTGATTTGCCAAGGACGGAATGTCATATTGCACCTTTTGACATGATGATTGGTCGTCGTCATATTGAGAGAGAGCTTGAAGTTCTTTTCCTTTTAGCACCAACCGACTGAGAGAGGCTAGGACATTCTTGCGTTGCAGAGCCAGTTCAGGATATGATTTGAGGAGAGGACTATTTTTGCTGACAGTATTAGCAGCAGACAAGACAGTTCGGATCGAAGAGACCACCTGGAAGATGACGAGTTGGATATTGGGGGTGAGGTGTTCTTGGCTACAATCTTCCACTAGGTCGGATATACGGTTATTGGCGTCTTGGAGTAGATAGTTCATATTTGGTGTATTGTATTTCCCCGTGACATTAGAAGATTCCGTTACAAATTTTTGACGATCTTCATTTAGTAGTGCCCGTGCAAGCTCCACCCGATTTGGCGTATATTGCTGATGATTGATTTTATCGTCATCCTTGTTGGTGTAGTTAATTGATGCATTCGATGATTGTGAATAAGATCGCTGTGACTAAATTAAACAAAAGCGAGATAAAACTATTAGATCAAATGCTTTATAAAATAACCGCATAAAGGGGCATGAGGGCTATACTCACCTCTATACCTTCTTTTCTGTCTTTTTTAAATTTTGTAATACTTGCCATGGCACTAATAACATTCGTAGCATAATGATTAGATTCTTGTGACACAGATAAGTTATCTGTACTATTGGATTTGATCATATTGTTTGTGGTAGTCAAGCCTTGTCGCCAGTTTTCGAATTCCTTGAGTTGGGGTGTATCTTGTAAGTCTTCATAGTCAGCAGAGTATCGTCGTAGTTCACCAATTTGACCCACATAGTTTGAAGGAAACCAACCACGGACACCGTCAGTAACACCATCCCACCAACCTGATTCGTCGCGATTGTAAACTTCAATAATGGCACCACGTTGGAAGAAGAGACAGGCTGTGACATTATCAGTTGGTGCATTCGCTGGGAAGAAGTCATGGAGAGCTTGTACAAAGTGAGACTCCAGTTCTGCTGTTGATGAGTGTGAAGAAGACAGATTTGGCGAGTCAGATAAAAGAGTTGGTGATGATAGCATAATGTATAGAGATGGATTGTCTATGTTGCTGTTGTATTCCTTGTTGGTTTTTGTTGATGCGAAGTTGTCTTTAATGAGGAATACAGAGTCGTTTCATACAAAGTTACAACATAAAATAACAATAATAAACAAACAAAGAGGGTATATAAAAAAAGTATAGTAAAGAAGAAGAAAAAAAAAAAGGAGGAAGAAAAGAAAAGAAAGAGAGGGAAGAAAGAATGAAATGGCAAAAAGTTGATCTATATCGGGATTTGAAAATAATTTCGACGCTTAATCGTACCTTACCACAATGTAGGAAAAAAAGGGGGGAAGGGTAAAAATAACTCGTCTGGAAAGATTTACTTTACACCTCCTCTTGATCACTTTACCCCTGAAAGATTACAAGTATACTTGGTCAACGGAAAGCCTGCCCTTGATACAAATTGATCGGCAAGACGAATCTCCTTTTCATGTTCAACGGTTTGCCGTAAATTCAGGTTCAAATGCCGACCACTTTTTAATTTTGGATTCGAAGCGATACTCATTTAGGAAAACCAATGGTTGGCTTTCAAAGAAATACGCCACTGTGATTCACACTTTTTCAATAAAATACATGCTTTTAATATAAACATAAACAGTGATGTCCATGTTTTAAGTATGAGTATATTGAAAAGAAAAAGGAAATATCACGGTTACTAAGGGGGAGGGAGATGATGGGGAAAAGGGGTTGCTATCTGTCAAAATCCATTAAACCTGAATTGAAATCCCGCCACAGTATCTTATCTATGATACTCAGTCGATTGAACGGCGTAAGTACCTAGGTATGTTTGATGCAAAAGTATTATATTTTACTACAGAGAATGACAATAGGACTTTGCATGAATGATGTCCAATATTGAGTGGTTCCTCCACTTCATGTTCCAATTTGTAAAAAAGATAAGCATCAAGTTTATTAGCAAACTCCGATCATTCCCTTGTATACTAAAGGAGGTTTTTATTCTCTCCAGTTATTTTGATAGCTTGGCTTTTTGTCGTACCGATGATTCATAATACGAGAACTCAATACTATTCACTTTGTCGTAGCCTGGAAAAGACTCATTATCTTCATCACACGGGCTTTCCCATCCAGTAATAGGTCTATTGTCGAACTGGATGAAATAGAGTTTAATGATCTGTATTGATATTCAATCGCCGGTCCATCTTATTGTTTTGTCCCATTACATATGATTTGCCGTTTACTCGGGATAAATAAATGCAGGCGTAGATGATCTGATATGATTGTTTCGAGAGAGGGAAAAAAAAATAAAGCAACTAGCTTGTTCTTTATCATTGATAAAAATGGTTATACACATTTTTTTTTTACTCGTGTATATAGGTAATACCTTGTTTCATCCTACAGGGGAGAGGAGAGGGAGGGGTTCTCTTTTTCTTTTGTTCTATTTTAAACGATTCATGCAAATATTTAAGCGCCGATTGTTTGCAAATCCCGAAATTAGTCTGTCCTTGGAATCCAGTACCACCGCAAGTGTGACTAAATAAAAGAATGCATACGAGTTGCTGCACTGAAAATCACCCTATCATACAAAAACCAAATATGGCTGAAGAAGCCCCTGCGTTCCAATTGTTTCGGAAGGAAGATCACTGTTGTCATTCAATTATGGGGTAAGACTTGCCTGGCATGTATCACCCGTTCTCTACAAAGAGTAGAGATTCTCGAAAAGGAAATTACACTGATCAGGATCATCAAATGAGTTGTGATTAATTGGGGTGAAGACAAATTATCATGCGCTGGCAATCACTTTTTTTAAATTATATGCATAATATAGAGTAATACAATCCCGATACTGTAATTCATAGTCTATTTCACATTAATGAAGTGGGGTGATCGGTGTTTCAAGGTATTTTATACATAAAGAATAATAGAAAACAAATGTGTGAGCTACTTTTTAGGTTTGTTATCATGTCTATAATTTGTATGTATGTACATAGTCAAAAGACCAAATCGATTTTATTAGTGATGAGGGGATTATGAATAAAAGCTATACAATAAAGTGAGATACAATTGATGTCTATACTAAGGAGGGGAGGAGGTGACAATATATGAGAGGATTAAAAAAAAAAGGGGGGGGATCATAAGTTATTGCAGCCATCCTCAATGTATAGTCGAATGTGGGGCCATCAGGTTGGTATTGGTGGTGAAGATACTTTATATAACTTGATAAAAGGTTTCCTTGATGGTTTGGCCATGATTGTTTCCATTTTATAGACTCGAAGTAGTCAGTCGTCAGAGAGAAGGCTGTTGAAGAGGCTTGAGCTCGGATCAGGAATCAATTTGTGGTTAGGTCGACTTTACTGTAGAGGTCTGGATTGATATTCTTTTGCTGATCTAGTTACGATTTTACTTGTTTTGTTTTTGTTTCTGGTCGTCTGATAATCTACCATAATACAGTATCCGCATATTTGTAACAATAATGATTCCAATGAAGACAACCCTGGAAGTTGTAATTACATAAACCCAGTCGCAAACGACAACAAAGATGGCTAGTGGATGTTGTTTCTCCTTGGCCACGGCACATTTATCCTGTTGAATGAAGAATCCACTGTCACCAAAGACTTGATGAAGGAATGAGATCCGCCGTTACAAAAACCTATGTCATGTAAGATATAAACAGCTAAAAGTTGCATACATAATACCAGATTGATTCAGTACTTACCCAAGTTGAGTTCCGTAGTATTGTATTTGTATGGGCATCCATGCTGATGAATCAGTTGATCGCTTGGATGGTGAGGTTGAGTTTGCAATAGTTGTCACTAGTTACTTTTGGTGATTGCCATTTGTTGTGTCGAAGGAATCCGATAAGAACCCAAGTTTACATCCATCGAAAAGAGCAGTAGATATTCGACAGGTGTAAGTACCTAAAGTGGTTGTTTTTTCGGCCTGAAAAGACAAAAGAGCAGTAAGTATCATAAGAAACAAACCATCCCCTACTGCTATCACTACTAACTAGTGGTTGTTGTTCCCCATTCCCTCTTTTTTTTTTTTTTTTTTTTTTTTTTTTTTTTTTTCGAGAATACTTACAATAAGATACCCACAAACAAAATGTAATATGATCCATCTACAAGATGATTAAATGGAGCACCGTTAGTAGTGCCTTCAACTTCACATACCAGGTACAAAGAGAAAAGAAGAGAGACCTCCAAGAGACCAGATGAAAAGAGGGATCATAATACACCAAATGACCATAACATATCAATAGACCTACCATCATATACAGAGATGAAATCCAAGATACAGAGACGTTGTCTAAAAAACAATTTAGTTAGAGTATATTAACCTATCTTCTTGACCAGATGTAGTGTAAATAAAAAACAATTCCGGTAGAGTATCATTAAGTTTCTTTGACTTACAATTATGACCAGAATCATTTTACCAATGAGAAAGTGATAAAGTAAGCTTCACTTTCACACCCACCACAAACAGTTATGTTACATGAACAACCATTAGGTGATCCGTGGTTTCCTTTTTGTGTGAATCAATCAATCTTGCAATCATGACCAGGATCACAGTAAGCAAGAGGAAGGCGTGCAGGGGACAGCTTGTTTGTCAAGCACAGGTTCGTGAAGGGTAGTTCATAAAAAGGGTAGTTGGTTAATTGTAAAAAAAAAAAAAAAAAAAAAAAAAAAAAAAAAAAAAAAAAAAAAAAAAAAAAAAAAAAAAAAAAAAAAGAAGAAGAAACGCACTTTTTTGAAGATCCTCCGTTTTTAGTAAAAATTATCAGCTGATCCATCTTGGCGACATGACGGGATTTGAACAGACTGGGGAAGCATTTCCTTCTTCTTTGTCTCCCCATCACTTTTTTTTTTTTTTTTTTACATCTTACTACTATTTATACATTTATCTCTTATTCTAACTTGACTTCTTTCTTTTAAATCACACATTTTGATATGGTAACTTGGACTGTATCCATTACTAATGCCTTGCTATCACTGAATACGACGACATTCAACTTTGGGGTGACACTTTGTCTTTTTCAACAGGAAACTCACCTTGATTGGAACGAATGAATAGTGAAAATCAACGAAAGCGGCAGTGAAACAACTTTTAACTGGATCAACATGGCAAAGGTAAAACAAAGGAGCAAACGAAACAAAAAAGAAAGCATGTGGTTATGTATACTGTCTCTTTCTGCTTGGAACATCTTCTCATCCAAGGTTCTGATACCGATACTCTTTAATTCATTTTTATGTAGGGTCGACACATATCAACTCCTTGTCTACTAATCATGGACGAATCTCTCTTCTGACTGATACAAACTGGGGAAAACGGTGACGTTCTCTCAATGGAATGCAACAGGCTTTAGTTGATAAAAGAAGATTACTACCACAAACATAGTGAACAATAGTTATATTGAAGGTGGATCAGTGGTCAAATTACCATCAAATATAAGCAACAACATGTATGATTCATCTTCTATCTAAATCGATGACTTTGGCGACCATTCTGTACAATAGCGAACAGCAAGGACATTAGTGGGGCAGCGACTTTCGACCGTGTAGCTCATTAAACTATGCTACCTACAGTAGCAGCACTTTACGCCAATAACAAGACTGTTATCCTCCTCAACATGTCTCTACCATCACCTTATCGATTGCAACTGGGAATATTTGAGTGTCCAATCGATTGCTGGTCCAGCAGGGTGAATATATAATGGGGCAACCCTTTGCGAAATAGTATGTCTTCTGGAAAACAGTGGTAATTGGAATGGATACTTTGGGAAAGTATTGTAGTAGATTAGTTTATTGTAGATATAGTGTTATATTCAATTTTATTAAAAATAAAGTCTTTTTTTATAATTACTGGTCAATATGCGTTTATCATTGAAGGTGATTCATATAGTAATTGACTGTTTATCACGATGGATAATGACCATCCATGATAAATCAGGGGGTCATGATCTCCTGCGGGGAATCAAAATAATGTCAGGGTTTTGACGTTCGAAAACCCTGAAAATACATTAAATACATTTCAAAATTCGCATATGGCGTTTTTATGCGAGTACACAAGGGCATTTTTTTTTAAGTGGGGCATCAGTAATAAAATCACATCAGCTTCAACAATTTAAGATGAGTATGGTAAAAAAAAAAACCAGTGTAGTGGATACCAAAAAAAAAGTTTATTGTATAAAAAAAGTATCTGTAAACTGTGTACATGTAATTTGTCCGTGATATAAAAACATTAAGTAGTAAGTAGGTAAAAAGATGAATATAAATAATCTAAAACAGTATGATGGTACAAATCAGTAAAGGGAATGTGAGGTAGTAGACTAAAACTAAACTATTGTAGAATTAATACATAATGGAGATCCAATCCTGTTAGCAATAAACTAGTTTGCTGATAGAGATTGTTGATGCACCAAATCAGAATAAACGCCATTGAGTTTGAGTAGCTCAAAGTGAGATCCTTGTTCAATGACACGACCATCCTTGATGACACAAATGACATCGGCATTTTGAATTGTTGAGAGTCTGTGAGCAATGGTGATTGTCGTTCGGCCACTGTCCTTTTCTTCGAGAATCTTGTCAATGGCAGCTTGTACCAGTTTTTCGGATTCACTGTCCAGGGCAGAGGTAGCTTCATCGAGTAACAGAATCTTGGGTTTACGGATCAAAGCACGAGCAATAGCGATACGTTGTTTTTGACCACCAGACAATTGACCTTAAAAAAAAAAAAAGAAAGAGTAACATGTTAATATCGAGGATTCCAGCATGATACATATAAGAATAAACATTAAACTTACTTCCTTTGTCACCCACACGCGTGTCATAACCTTGAGGCAATCCCATAATAAACTTGTGAATGTTTGCAGATTTACAGGCTTCTTCAACTTCTTCTTGAGTGACGGTCCGACCTTCTTCCACACCATATCGAATGTTTTCACCAATGGAGATATCAAACAGAGTAGGTTCCTGGCCGACAAGACCCATGTGGCTACGCAGATTGGCAAGACTATATGTATTGATATTGTGGCCATCAGCACGTACAGCACCACTGAGAGGGTCATACCATCTGAGCAA
This sequence comes from Chlamydoabsidia padenii, assembly GCA_025330725.1. Lineage (NCBI taxonomy): Eukaryota > Fungi > Mucoromycota > Mucoromycetes > Mucorales > Cunninghamellaceae > Chlamydoabsidia > Chlamydoabsidia padenii. The sequence continues at coordinate 180,914 of JAIWND010000034.1, read as the reverse complement.
CATTCCGATCGTAGTTGATTTTCCGCACCCAGAAGGACCTATAAAGCAAAAAAAAAAAAAAAAAAAAAAAAAAAAAAAAGTAAGTATTACACCGATACACTACCTCATTCCCTTTCTCATTCTATAAACTTACCAACCAGAGCGATTGTCGTATTAGATTTGCCAGACAAGTTAAATTCACCATTGAAGATAGGGACATCAGGGCGAGCAGGATAGCGGAAGGCGATGTTTTCATAGTCGACGTTACCACTGATAGTTTCAGGTTCAATACCTTCCAACTCAGGGTCAATTGCAGGAGTACGATCCAAGATATCAAAGGTAGCAATGGCGGAGATTTTGGCCTTGGCAAAGATTGAGGTAAATACGGAAGCACGGCCAACACCTTGAGCACTGATCATGATAACCATCATAGTACAAAACATGTCCAAGAAGATAATTTTGCAGTCATCCATCAGACGAATACCAGCGTAAAAGGCGACGGCGTTGGTGTAGATATTGATACCTTGATGAAGACCATAACCGATAGAAGCAGTGAGGGCCTTGTGGCGAGCAAGTTGATGGGGACGTTCGGTAGCCTTGTAAAAGCGATCTTCAAAGTGTTGTTGGCGATGGAGGGCAGCAACAGTACGGATTTCCTTGATGGCTTCACCAGCAACTTCACCACTTTGTTCATTGGCCTTCTTAGTCTTGTCTTCAAAGCCACGGTGGATTTTGGATTCATAGGCAGTGGCAAACATGATAAAGGGGGCCATACAGAGAATAATCAGGGTCAGGATCCAGCTGTGAGTGAAGGCAATGACGAGACCAGTGATAGCGGTAACAATGATTTGAGTAACATCACCCCACGTCTTGGTCACAAGTTCGTTCACGTTTTTGGCATCAATGGCAAGCTTGGAGGTCAAGGCACCAGTGGTATGTTCTTCATCATCAAAGAAGCCGATTTCTTGACGCATGTAGGCTCGGAAGATTTGACCACGGAGACGTTTTGTGTAGTGTTCACCAGCAGTTTCAAAGGACAACAATTGAGTACTGAATCCAAAGAAAGCAGCAATACCGATAATCAAGAACAGGAATGCGTACAAGTTTGCACCTTGCATTGGTCCTACAAATGTACATTAGACTCCGTTAGTAAACTAATCATAGTCATTGTTATTTATTTTCTTTTATTCTTACCAGGTGCTATGTCTTGAGTCGTCTTGGCAAACATCATGGTATTCAAGACTTGAGCAAAAACCAAGGCAAAACATGGGAATACCGCACCACTATAAAGAGAGAGAAACAAACAAACCAATGTTAGTAATCCATATCATAATTATTTTGTTATTGTGTTTACCTGATAGCGGCACCAATAACACCTGTGACCAAGTAATGCCATTCAGGGCGCATTTGCATAATGACACGGCGCATAGGAGTACTTTGTTTAGCAGCCAGTTTCTTTTCTTCCTTTTCCTTTTGTAGTTTAAGTTCATAGGCATCCACGGCAGAGTGTCGACTGTTCAATTTGGTGAGTTCAATGTCTTGTTTTTCTGAGATAACTTGAATTTCTTGTGCCTTTTCCAATTCAATTTGTTCTTGTCGTAATAAGGTTTCTTCATCCAGTTCAGTTACAGTATGGTTAGATTGTTCCAATGCGATTTCTTGCTTCTTGACGAGTTCGGCATAGACACCACCTTGGGCCAACAGTTCATTATGAGTTCCTTGTTCCACCAAATCACCTTGATCCATCACCACAATGAGGTCAGCATTACGAATAGTAGACAATCTGTGGGCAATGACAATAGTGGTTCGATCAGCAGCAGCAGCATCCAAAGCCTTTTGTACAAGACGTTCAGATTGAGTATCCAAAGCAGATGTAGCCTAAAAAAAAAAAAAAAAAAAAAAAAAAGAGAGAGAGAGAGAGAGAGAAAGAGAAGTTAGATTGGGTTTTTGTCATAAAGTTGATTTGCATTTCCCTACTTACTTCGTCCAATAAGAGAATAGAAGGGTTCTTCAAAATAGCACGGGCAATGGCGATACGTTGCTTTTGACCACCAGAGAGTAAACCAGTTCCACCAATCATAGTATCATATCCTAAGGGCAGTTGTGTGATAAAAGTATGGCAATTGGCCTTTTTACAAGCATCCACCACTTCATCTTGAGTCACTTCGCGAGTGGCACCCATGAGCAAGTTTTGCTTGATGGACATGTTGAAGAGCACAGGTTCTTGAGAGACCACACCAATTTGACGACGGAGCCAGGCGACATTATAATCCTTCAAATCTTTACCATCCAGGAGTACTTGACCTTCGAGGGGATCGTAGAAGCGTTGTAAAAGAGACACAGAGGTACTCTTGCCCGAGCCAGATGGACCGACAAATGCCACCGTCATACCAGGAGACACCTTGAGGTTGAGTTTCTTGAGAATGGTAATGTCAGGACGAGTTGGGTATGCAAACTTGATATCACGGAATTCGATTTCACCTTTAATGTGATCAGGTTGGGCGCCTTCTTTGGAATCAGAATCAATTTCAGGTACCCGGTCGATGGTGTCAAAGATCTTGTACGCCGCACCACAAGCACTTGAGACAGCAGAGATGTTGGGAGGAAGTTGTAAAAGAGCAATAGCACCAATAATCATAGCAAAGAAGACAACCAAGACTTGCGAAGCGTCAAATTCACCACGCATCACCAATTGAGAACCGTACCAGAATGCCAAACCGTAGGTACAGAAGAGAATAAACATAAAAGTACCAAAGCCGAAACCAAGGACACGACCACGAGCAATACCAGCCCTACGAGCGTGGACTAGTTCTTCATCATAGCGTTTGAAGAATCGATTTTGTATAGAGAAGGCTGAAAGAGTTCGGATACCAGAGAAAGCTTGTTCAGCGACAGCACCAGCATCAGCATAAGCGTTTTGAGCAAGCAATGTATGTTTCGTAATCAAGTATCCCATAGCAGCACCTGCTCCTGCAAGAAGTGGCATCGTTGCTCTAGAAGGAGAGGGATAAAAAAAAAGATTAGTAAACCGTGTAAATAGTGTTTGGTTATCATGGAAACATTACAGCATCACTATAGCCAGTCTCCATCCTTTAACGAAGGCAATAATAAAACCACTTAGGAATTGAGCCAATGCTGCAATGAAGAGACCAAACTTTTCAGAGATACCGTCTTGAATGAGTTGAGTGTCAGCCGCCAGTCTGGTAGTCAAAGATCCTTCTTCGGCCTTGTCGAACCAGCCCATATCTTGACGGAGGATAGCATGGACATAAGCAGTACGTATTTTTCGAGTTTGTCGTTCTAAGGAAGAAAGGAAGAAGAAGTTTGAGTCATCAAAGTTTTTTTTTTTTTTTTTTTGTGTGTGTGTGTGTGTTTAATACTTACCACCAGTGAAAACCCAGAAGGCATTAGTAAGATAAGCAGCAATCAAGACAGCAGTGCCCATATAGACAAAAGTGAGAATCAACCCTTGCGTCATTGCAAGACCATTGCCAGAGGGGACGCACTCACCAGTAAGCGCTGGTCCAGCAAAGACAGATTGTACCTACATTATATATAAGAAAAGTCAGATAATGTGTTGCCTTGTAGTGATGAAATTAAGTTTTACCTGTCCCAGGAAGTTACCAAAGATGATAATAGTAGCAGGCTGTATGGCACCGATACCACAACTAAAGATAATGGCACATGCAATCATGAGTTTATCAGAGGCAGAGGCAAAACGAAACAAGCGATATATAGGCACACTTGGTTCCTTCTTTTTTTTTTCCTTCTTCTTCTTGCCACCTTTTTTCTTGTCAATTGATTTGTCGTTTGAGTCGTCGTCGGTTGAAGGCAGTTGTTGAATTGGTAATTCTTCCATGTCAGACGCAAGCTTCTCATTGAAGGAAGACGCTGCAGTGGTGACAATAGTATGTGTTGTGTGTTCACCGTGTGTTGACGAAGGCGGTGATCCCGTCATTATGGTTGTTATAAAAGTATTTTGGTAAGAGAAAGAAAACAGGAACAAAAAGGAAAGAAAAGGGCTTTCTTTATACAAAAATTAAAGCGGGGTTTGAACATACATTGCGCCGAAATCCGAGCCAATAAAAGTAATTTTTTAAGTGCGCGCGTGGAACCCAACCAGTAAGATAACAAGCATTTCTTGATCTGTCCACTTGATCTCGATCCCAAAAGCACCACGTTTTATTTCACTTAATCCCCAATGTAACATAATATATAGCCATCAGATACAAATCAAAATCAACTGGAAATTACCAAATGTCAAACACAAATGAAGCAAATATCTACTCTTAAGAAAACATTAAACCATTTGTTCAAAGAGTGTAATATTCGGCCCGCCGCAGTGTCTGGTGATACAGAAAGCCAAACCACAAAAAATACGATAGTAAATCATAGTTTTAGGTTACCCCTGTGGCCCACCAATAAAAAAGAATTAGAATTCGGCACCACAATTCAACCCCCGATTTCCACGAACGGTCCATCAAAATTTCGGCACCTGTTACCATAACAGTAAACGACATTACAAACAGCGGTCAATACGCCGAAAGATCACACATACAGATATCATTATACCAACAAATCATACATCTAGTTTATTTTTATCCTTGACACCACGATCAAATCATTTTCTAACATTTCTAATTCTAGTTCTAACATCTGTAGTCGTTTCCTAGTAAAGTCGAAAAGTAAAGTTATGAGTTAATTTCCATTCCGACCTTTCCTCCGTCTTCGGATCGATTTTGACACATCCTTACCTGTTCTTGTCCCTCACTGCAGGAGGCACCGCCTGATCATAACCACTTTTGGCCATCTTGTTCTTGAGCTTTTGTAGATCCGCTTCCGCCTTGGCTAATTTCTTGTTGAGTTGCTTTTTCCTTACATCGATGGCAGATTGTATATCAGATCCATTGGTAGCAGCGCGCTCCAGTTGGGCGTGAATAATGTCGGCTGTGGGAACTGATATCTTGAGATTGTTATCAATAGCTTTAGTTGTCCATTGTCCAGCAGGAGGGTTCTACAAAGAGAGAAAAGGGAAGGGGTTAGTTGGTTGGTTCAAAACAGGATCAACTTGTGTGTATTGATAGTTTTACTTACATTGTCATTATTGATCTGTATGGATGATGCTTTAACAAACTTTTTGATATCGTTGAGGTAGAGTTGTAATGGGCCGCAAGGATCATTCAATTTAGGATCGTCACACCAAATGACAAATGGGAGTTCTTTGCCAATACTGATCTGATGGACTTGTCGCAATGATCTGGAGGCATGGATGATAGATAGCACAACCTATGACCAAATAAATAAAAAATATATTTATCAGGCCATTTCTTTTATGTATCATGTATGTCGTTTGTTACCTTGAAGTGTCTTTCAACGTCTTGATCATAGTAGGTGGAGAAATGATCAGGAGTTGGATACTGCTCGAGCATAATACTTGGCGGTCCGTTGGATACAGTTGACTGTGGTACCATGGTTTGCATATGTTGCCACAATTCCTAGATGTTTCAAAGATAGGATCGGTTAATTACTTTGACTATATCAATTAATTATCTATACTTACCTCTGTGATGAATGGCATAAATGGATGAGCCAAACGAAGTGATACATTCATGCATGATTGTAGTATAGAGAGTGTAGTCGCCTACCAATAGTATAATACAACAAAGAAGGGGTTAATAATTGATCATGTGATAGGATCGGATAGAGGAGGGATGATTCTTTTACCTTTTCTTGAAAATCAACGTCGTTACTGTTAAGACTTGTTTTTGCAAATTCCACATATACATCGCACACGTCTTCTACGATGAATCGACGCACCGAATCAGCAGCTTCAAAGAGGCGGTAGCTTTCAAACCCTTGTTGGCACTTGGATATAGTGTCAGCCATGCGAGAGAGGATAAACCGATTGACAAGGGATAGTTCCGAGGTTGTTGGTGATGTGATATGTGGTGCCGCTTCGCCATTTTCCAACCTGCTGAGACCAAACTTGAAAAGATTCCATAATTTGTTGCAAAAGTGAGAAGTCTGAATCACATTCGAGATATCGAGATTGATTTGTCGTGTCTATCAAAGAGAAGAGAAGGAAGAGTTTAAATTTAACCACCGCTTTAATATACACATCTTCTTCTTTTACCTGTTGAGTATAAGCAATCAAAGCATATCTTAAAGAGTCAGTGCCACACGAGGGAATACCATTGGGGTATTCCTTTTCTAAGTTTTGTATACTCCTATAAACGGGGAGAGTTAAAAAAGTAACAAATCAGGATACATATTAATTTCGGCGCTACTTTTCCCCGAATCCGCGTTACCTTTTAATTTCCTTTTCAGGAAGATTACCACAGTAGAGATTCCGTTTCAATGTGTCCAAATCCACACCCTCTATCACATGCAGGGGATCAATGACATTACCCAATGACTTGGACATCTTCCGACCTTGTGCATCTCGTACCTATATTAATAAAAGCATGAGGACTTGTAATTCTATCATTCCACCCCCATCAACTTACCATGCCATGAAGGTATACATCTTGGAATGGAGGTGACTTGACAAAGTGATTGCAGAGCATCGCCATACGAGCCACCCAAAAGAAGAGAATGTCGTAGCCAGTTTCCATAACTTGAAGTGGGTATCGATCCTATAAATAAACAGAATAAACATGCATGCAACTTCCCCACACAGAAACAATGTATTAATATTACCTTGTAAGATTGATTATCCGATGGCCCTTTCCATCCCAAAGCAGACAAAGGCAACAGTCCAGAAGAAAACCATGTATCCAGAACATCTTCGTCCTATGATTACCAATATTCAGAGTTAAAGTTAATATGACATACTGAGATATACATTTTCTTGAATGTTTACCTTCACGAGCGTATAAGAAATGTTTGCTGGATATCCATTTTTTTGAAGCAAGGAAACAGCTTCCTTTTTTGCATTGATTTCATCGATCCCTACTACCCAGAGTTCTGGAAGAAAAAAAAAAAAAAAAAAAAAAAAAAAAAAAAAAAAAACTGCATTAGTGTACTAATATATGAATGACTGATGGTTTACCTTCTTGTGGTGACTTTTGATTCAATAGCTCGATTCTATAAGCAGGAATTTCATGACCCCACCATAGTTGGCGAGAGATACACCAATCCTGGATATTGTCCAACCAGCGATACCAGTCTTGTTCATGATGATTAGGATGAATGTTGATAGCCCCAGATTCAACTTGAGACTTGGAGATGCCCGCCAAGTCTTTGCACTTGATATACCTATTCTCAAAAAATGAGGTTAAAAAGACATGACATTTTGACTGATTGATTTCGTTTCTTACCATTGAGGTTGTAGTAATGGCTCAATAATGTCACCCGATCTTGAGCAAATAGCAATTCGCATGATGTGCTTGTCATCCTTTCCTTGATAATGTCCCAATTGTTCCAGTTGTTTGATTACATCATCGCGTACATCAAATCGATCTTGACCCACATATTCTGCTACTCCACAATTGGCGTTGAGTTTCCCAAGTTTGTCGAATACAGAGATGATTGGTAGATTGTATCGCTTTGCACAAGCATAGTCGTTTGGATCATGAGCAGGAGTGATCTGTATCAAAAAGAATCATTAGACTTCTCTGTCACATATAACCATTCCATTTGTCTTCATTACCTTTACAACACCAGTCCCAAATTCCATGTCGACTAACTGGTCATCGCATATGATTGGTATTGATTTTTTGAGAATTGGGTGATATACTTGTTTTCCATGTAGCTCCTATAATATGAGCAAGTCGAATAACATTTAAATAGATTTAGAACAGTTTAAATATATTTACTATCAGTATTACCTTGTACCGTGGATCATCAGGGTGTATGGCAACTGCACAATCACCGAGCATGGTTTCAATTCTTGTTGTTGAGATCGCCAATTTTTGAATACCGCCAGGGACAGGGTCTAGGACAGGATAAGTAAATTGATGAAGGACACCGAATTCAACACTGAATAAAGAGAGAGAGAGAGAGAGAGAGAGAGAGAGAGAGAGAGAGAGAGAGAGAGAGAGAGAGAGAGAGAGAGAGAGAGAGAGAGAGATGTTAGATTTTGCGCATATATTTCAACAACTTACCCTTTTGGTTTTCCTGGTATTGGTACTATCGTACGTCCTTGTATATCGATATAATCTACCTATATTAAAATCAAAGAACATCAGTTTCTTTCTTTTTTTTTTCTTTTTCTTCTTTTCGCTACTTACTTCAATGTCAGAGATAACCGTTTCAAGAGCACAACACCAGTTCACCAGTCTTGTATCCCGATAAATCAAGCCATCCTTGAACATTTGCATGAATGCGTTTTGTACCGCTTCATATCGAGGAGCATCCATGGTAAAATAAGCGTCATCCCAAGATACAGAAGCACCCATTCGTCGGATTTGGTGTAAGATTTGATCCCCGTACTTTTGTCGCCATTTCCAGATTTCCCCCACAAATGCCTCTCTACCCAAATCATGTCGTGTTTGTTGCCTGTCCCGCATGAGCATCTTTTCCACCACCGATTGTGTCCCAATACCAGCATGATCAGTACCAGGAATCCATTTGACATTATCCCCGTTCATACGTCTCCACCGTACCAAAGCGTCTTCGATGCTAAAAGTGAGTGCGTGTCCGATATGTAATGAGCCAGTTACGTTTGGAGGAGGGGTGATCATGGTAAAAGGTTGTTGTTTGTTGTTGTTATTATCTCTGGGAGGATAAAAATCGGCACTACTTGACGTAAAGAATCCTTGTGTTTCCCACCATTCGTACCAGCCTTGTTCCACCATTTTGGAATCGTAAGATGGAAGCATAGGTTTTGTAGGTTTCTTTGTTGTCACTGTTGATACATGTCGCTCTGTTTTCGTCGCCAAAGTCATTGTGTACGGTTTTATTGTGGTGTTGGGTTTACGCAACAAGACCGTCGTCGTGGGTGAATTGAAAACCCGTTGAAAGGATCGACCTATAGTGAAGTACGCCACCATAGTATCAGACGAAACGATACGATAATCAAAAGTGAAAGAAGAGTAAAAAAGAAAAAAGTGAGAGGAGGGGTATTAAAAAACTAGGTTTGCGAACTCCGCCGGCTTCAAAGAAATCGTCCCGTGACTATCAGCGACCAAGCAAACAGTAGACATTCCATCCTGTTCGAGGATAGTGTGCACATATTCTTTTAATAGAATGGCTACTATCACATATAGATTTGATTCATTGTAGCTATTTTTTTGACTTTTAGTATCTGTTGTAAGGATCCACATCCAAATCAATGAACACGTCGCGTCGCGGTTTGAATAGTTTTACTATTCTTGGTTCGCCTGCGCTCAAGTAATTTTTCTACTTCTTGTTCCCTTACCTCAATCTTAACGAATCCATGGCTGATCAGCAAACCACCAATGCTCAGTTTAGTGTCCTATTCACTGCTCAGAAACTCAAAAAGTTTAAAACATGGCAAGACGGTAAAATAAAATTGTTAAACTATTCACCTTTACATAATCTCACTCACTCTACTTGATTTATTCAATTCTCTCTTCCAGGAACGATCACATACTACGCTGGCAATAGAAAAGTATGTCATAAAAAGTAATACAACATGTTATGGTGGTCTCATCCAACTTTTTACCATATCATTTAGATTGTATTGACAGACGAAAAAGGCTACGACATTGATAGGTAAGACTTGCATACAAGCTACTACAGTAACAACTAATCTCTTTAACCATAGCAAATTCTCAAGAACTGGTGCACCTGAAGTTGGCGATGAAATAGATTTCGCCCTGCACATTGTTACAGTAGAGTCGGTGCTTGGGGGTGGAACGATGCCTCACCAACAACAGCAGCAGCAACAGCAGCAACAGCAGCAACAGCAGCAACAGCAGCAGAATCCGAGCAACTCTATTACACCAGCAGCAACACCAGTAGTGTCAACACACTTGGCTCAAGGAAACCAATCATATCACTTGACAGAAAGTGCCCTGCCTGCTGATAATGATTACCGACTCGTCAGGCGACGGCTTCAACGAAACAATTTGGGATTCCAACAACCTAAATTAGCACAACCTCGCATAAAACCTGGAACAGCAGCAGCCCATTACCGTGCAACCAATCAACAAACCGAAGAAATGCATATGGATCAGCAACCAACAAACGATCAACAACCAGTAGAACATCAGACTTTTGATAGCCTGCCACCGAGGATTCAACCTTTTGTACAAGAACCAACAACCGGAATCTATAAATCACCTGTACAGCCCCATAAAGAACTCCAGCAATCACAATATCAAGCCACAGACTCATTAGCGGTAGCTCAAGTACCCATATCACCAGGAAAGTCATCTTCAAGGTAATTGAAACAACAAAAGATAAGGGGCAGCATCGGTGTCAGGCACAGAAAAGTCCTTACTAATGCAACTTTTTATTTTAATGGTATATCAAGCACGATACCGACAAATACATCAACATCCAGCCTACACAAATATACCCCGGAATTTTTGTCAAATACAATGAAACTGCCGCACCCACCTGGCCGACAAATTTACCAACGACTTACAGAGCAGCAGCGACCAATCCAACAATCAGTACGACAGCAAGAACCCACTCATAGCACAACCAGACAGCCCATCCAGCAATCAAATCGATCCACTCCAAAGATTCAAATTGTAGAAACAGCACCTTCTCAATTGCCACAAGAAACTGATTATTCTAAACGAAAGATAACGAACGGCAACAATGTAAATATGATACCAAGAAGACAATATTTGATCAACTAACAAACTCAATTATTTATAGATTACTACTCCCAAACGGGTGCGACTAGGGCTATCGAAAAGGACAGGTCAACCAGTACATTTCCCTGACGTTGTATCGATGTCTTTAATGAACAATCCACCACAGGGCACAAATGGACCTCCTCGATCAGTGGCAACATCAGCTCCTATTCAAGATTCTGCAAATACTTTGTAAGTATCAAGAAGAGAAAATAAAATGAAATGGCTGATGTTATTCTTATTACTAATCTATCCCCTTTAATTCTAGATCGCCACAAGCAAACTTTATGCCTGCCTCACGGGTTATTGTCGATGAACAAGAATCTTCAATGGCTCCAACATCTAACACAAGCTCATCAATATCATCATCATCCCGTGCTCCTACATCCACGTAAGTACCTGCTCACTTTGTACAGAATCCCTTCTCCTACAACTAATCTTAATATCTTTTTTATTTTTTTTTTATTGAAATCAGACAAGCACCAAAACCATTCAAGGTTCCATATGTTGATGGAATGTAAGGCAAAAGAAAGAACTAAAACAATCAAAACCTGTATCGGACAACGCACTGACAAGTTAATTTTATTTTTATGTAGATCTGTACCTCTTGTTTTACAATTCCCTACCATGGAAAGAACAATGGCTGTATTGAAAAGCAAACGACTCCCAAAAAGATCCAAAGTAGCGCCAATACAATTTGTAAGTTGAATGAAGGTATATTAATTGCTTGGTACAGATACTAACTTGATATTTGATTTTAGAGTAATGCTTCTCAATACAAGGATGTCTTTAAAAGAATGATACACGAACATCTACAGGTACTTTACTTTGTGGAATAGGATACTGATAATGATACTAAGGTTTTTTATTTTTATTTTTATTAGATAATGCTTATGAACAATGCTCTGCACTATTATTCCAATCTATCCTCAGCCAAACCTGATAGCGTGGAACGACACTTTAGATCTAAAGGTTTAAGCTTTTATCAAAACTGCCAGTTACAAAGGTAAACCACAAGATTATATCTCAAAGACTGATACGCTAACTTGTTTCTATCTATCCTTCTCTTCTTCTGTAGCAACAGTCGGTCCTATACTGGCTCAACACTCTCCCTCATGGTACGAAATCGCGAAAGCTCCTATAAATACGGCAAAGGTAATGGGATCATGATTGAAGTTAAATGATGGCAACTAACATTTATTCATCATAGATGATATATGGGTGATTTCCAAAGTCCTAGCTTTTGATGCAAGCACAACATTCTTGGCACGAAGCACATTTTATGGTCCTTCCTCCAACGGCACCATCGAGGTTTGTCTTGTTTAATCCTACATCCTACCATCATTTTACTAATCTCTTCTTCTCTTCTCTATTAGATCGAATGTATCACTCCACGGGACACTCGCGTAGCCAGTAGCATATGCATGGAAAATTCGACTGTCTTTGCTCTACGGACAATATCAGCGGGAACGGAATTCATGATGATAGGTAAGGTTGAAAAAAAGCGGCATTTGAAATATGTCCATTTTGCATAAATGCGGGATCTGATATTTACACATGCTTTATAGATTCTTTGGAAACATCTTTGGATCGACTTCCTTTGTTGCCAAACATTTTGAAAGTGTCAAAACGAAAGAAGCAACCCGAACTACATAAACCAAAATCAGCCGTCATTCAACTCACTTCATATGACAATATTGATATAAAGAAAAAGATTGATGAAACTACACAGCTATACAATCTTAACGTGGATCAAGAAAGGTAAACACATAGTACCTTTATATTTTGATTGATGGTCATACCAACATCTTCTTTTGTTCCCTTTTATAGTGTCCTTCGGTCAGTGGCAAAATCTATCATTGTTTCTCCGGGGTGGAGTGAAGAAGCAGACGAACCAATCACCTTGGTACATGGTAAGTTTCATATCATAGGATTAATAATATATACGACTGAACCAACATTTTCATACTGGTTTTTTTTATTATGATGATGATAGGTGTCTTTGGGTCTGGTAAAAGGTAGGTTGGATTACTGTGGTAGTCTATTATAGTGGTTAACTCTATAATTTACGTCTATTATAGTTTTTTGGCTGCTGTCCTTATCATCTTTTTACGTCAAATCATTGACTCTGCCAATCAACACCGGGAACCTGAAGATCAAATCAACTTTAAAATAATGATATCTTGCTTTACGGTAAATATTGAAGCTGCATTGCTTATCATGGAAAATTGTTACTCATATGTCGTAACCTTTTTTTCTTGTAGAATGTTGCTGTAGATCGGATTCTCACGGTATGGTCGGGATTCTAGTTGACTTTATAGGAACTGACTTGTCAATTTATATTTTAGATGTTGGTTAAGCTGGGCTATGATGAATTTGTGCGAATTGGAAGGTTAGTAAGAAAAAAAAAAGGGGGGGGTCATGCATCCAAAAGATATGTGAACTGATATGCTAACCTTTATATGATTAGTTTAAAGAAGATCACCAAGAGTTTGTTACCTTATACTGTCAAAGCAAAACTTTCGGGAAACGAAGGTAAATACTATGCTAAACTGGATGTAGATACACAAATAGGTACTAACAAATCGACATTTTGTCCTTCTGGACTATCTTGCACATACACATAGAATTAAAGGAACTGGAGCATATGCTGGAAGACCCTCACAACTCGGATGAAGAATCAGATAACATTGCAAGAGCTATACAACGATTCAGAAGATGCGAAAATATGCTTGAATTACACAAGGCTGATGTTGTTGGTAAGTAGGTCAAACAATTTAATCATCTGTTACCCTATATCAACTCTCTTACTATTTCTAGGTACTACGTGCAGTGCTTCCTGCTTTGAAATATTCAGTGAATCAACATTTCCCTTTATCCTGATGGACGAATGCTCACAAGTGATGGAACCTTTGTCTTTGGTACCACTTGTCCGGTTTCAGTGTAACAAAATGGTGATGATCGGTGATCCAAAGCAGGTAAATGATATCGGTTATAGAGGACACGGGTGTGTCAGATCATTAACTTTATTATTATTATTATTATTATTAGCTACCTCCTACCATTCCAACACAAGCGGATGATAACAATTCGGGTATGGGGCTTGACAAACCTCTCTTTAGTAGATTAGTCGAGGTAAGGAAATCAACGGCAACAATGTCTTGGTGGATGTTCTCTTACTAACAAACTTCACTTCTCTTTTCTCATGTTCTCAGATGGGTAAACAGGTAAATCACTTTTATGATCCAAAAAAAAAAAAAAAAAAAAAAAAAAAAAAAGTTGATACATTGTACCAAACTAACATGCTCCATTTGTATTTACAGGTTATCATGCTTCGCACACAGTACCGGGTAAGTCTAACGAAACACTGTTCAAATCAGTTACTTACCAACGTTTTTTTATATTAGTGCCACCCTAGGATATCTGGTATCAGCAGCAAACTATTTTACGATCGACAATTATTGAATGGATCTAATGTAGAAGCACGGCCTCCATTGATTAATGGTCTTCCTCCTTTACTATTTGTTAACGTACTGGGAAATGTAAGTGGAATGGAACCCCCGCTCCTCGGTTCAATGGCATACAAACTAACCTGTTATTCAACTAATGCATAATTGATAGGAACAAAGATCTATTGGTAACTCATTCTGGAATCGTGACGAAGTGACCATCGTTGCCAAGACATTGAATGGACTATCCGAACTTGGCATCCCTCCATCCGATATTGGTGTCATATCGCTGTGTTAGTTGACCCTGGAAAAATAGATCATAAAAAAAACTAACATTTTTAACTTTTTATTCATAATCATTCAACTTAGACAAAGAACAGGCAGACAAGATTCAAAGCCATCTTGCGAACAACTCCGAAAGATCAACACAGAACATTCAGGTAAGCTGTCTTGATGTATAATATGGCACACGCTGAATATATGGACTGACTAAACTTTTGTGCCTACATAGATATCTACGGTGGATGCCTTCCAGGTAAGAGGAAACAGGATAAAAATGTAGGGGGGATACTCACAAAAGAACCTTTTTCTATGATTTAGGGTGCAGAAAAGGAAATCATCATTCTATCAACAGTACGAACATCAAATAGCGGATTTATTGACAAACATCCTCGTGTGAATGTTGCTTTAACAAGAGCTAGACGGTAAAGAAGAAAAAAAAGGATCTTTGCTTGGCCTTTACTAACCATCGACTTTTTTTGGGGGGGGACTTACAAGGCATCTGATTGTACTGGGTAACGAACATCTCCTTCGCAGTAACGAAACATGGTCAAACATCATCAATGAATGTCAAGGTAATAAACAACAAGTATTATACATATGAATGTAATTAACATTATTAACCAACATGTTTTTATTGTGGATTAGATGATGTGGTGCCCATGCATGAATTTACCTTGTACCTATCAAAACTACAAACTTTAAACCCCGCCAAGCAACACTAGTATATTTAGTTGTATATAGCTACTATCATCGTATAAAAAAATAACATGAATAAAAACAATACCATTATCACAACAGACAAACATATAATAGTTTTATTAATTAGTATAAAAAAAGGGGGGGAATGGGGGACTAGTAATCTAATTAACATGGGGTCTTTTTCTATCGTCTTGTCTATCCCATTTCCTATGACTACTTCGTTTGCTGTTGTTGTCGTTATCATAATCTTGATGAGCAGTTTGGGATGCTGCTAGTGGAGCATGGGTGGGTTTGGCGATTTTATTGGCGATTTTAGCCGCATTAGCCATGGCAGCGGCGAATTTGGCAGAGGCATCCATGGGTGGTGGTGGTGGTTTGTTGGCAGGTGGTGTGAATGCAATATGAGAACGACCTTGAGCTTGTAGTTGTGCTTTTTCTTCAGCCAGCTGTCGTTGTGTTTCCAGTATACCATCAATGTAAGAAGATGCCGGGAAAGAGGTGGGATCAAATTGGTCAGTTGGAAAGTTGCTACCAGTTTCATCCAGATCGACAAATTCTACCAGTTTGGCATAGATTCTTGGGTTGCGGAATGACTTGTTTCGTTGCAAGTGGTCGTTCAGTCGGTGGCCGGATCGTCGTAGTGATAAAAAGTGCTGGATCTTTTCCTGTAAACGCAAATATTTTTTTAGAGAGAGAGAGAGAGATAAGAGGGGTGTTAGATTCATAGGCAATGTATTTGTTATACAAGTAACTTACCAGACGATCGGGATCACACTCTATTTGAGGTTCAGGTGGAATCCCCCAATTGTCCACGCTAGGAATTGGTTTTGGTGTGAGAATGGTTTTCAATCTTGTTGATCGATCAGCAGGAGCCGTGGTTGATAGTGGTGAAGCAGTGTTTATTTCCTGTGGCTGTAATGTGCTTTTATTTGAGAGTGGAGAAGGTTCTATACATAAAAATAAAAAATAAAAAGCAGGAGTTAATCCACCGCGCCTATGCTTTTGTTTGCGTGGTTGTATTGATTCGTATTCATGTAGATTAAAGAAGCCAAAAAACGACTTGCCTTGTTTTTTGAGTCTGTTATTGTCGACATGTATGCTTTTATTGCTGTTGGTTTCTACTGGTTGTGGAGATGGGGTGCGAAGAGTCGGTTGCTGTTGTGAAGGAGGCTGTTCTGTCGAAGGAGGCTGCTCTTCTTTTTGTTGAACATCATCTTCTGCTGATGATGATGAAGACTGATCTTCATCGTCTGAATAGTTTACAAGTCCTGGTAATTTCGCCATAAATCAATCTGTCGAGTTTCGAATCGAAAGAGAGGGAAGGGAAAAAAAATCTGGACAAGACAGAGGATTTTTCAAATCCCGATTTTGCCTTATTCGAAGTTCCTCATAATAGAGTATCACAATCCATGCATTTGGTTTTACAATTCGCCAATGCATATTAAATAAAGTCAGATTAAGTAAGAAGGATCCAGTTTATTCGATACAGTATAAAAAGTTAAAATAGAAGAGGAAGGAGAGGGTAAATATGTCTATGTAAGTTTGGGCTATTATAATCTAAAATACTGGAGAATCAAATACACAAAGCTACCTATAAATCTAAATGCAGAAATATAAGCAACCACCCATAGTACAAATCCAGTATAAGCAATGGCCATGTCGTCTTCATATTCGTCTGCAGTTTTCCTTTGTTGGCTATTGGGAAGTAGTGATTGGAAACTTCCACTTGTTACAAATACAACTAGCAGAGCATTACAGCCGATCCAGGTTAGTACCAGCCTTGTCCGGAATCCACGGTAATAGTCATCTTGTTTTGTTTGAGGAGGACGACTCTATAAGAGTTGATGATTAGTATACTACATAAAAAGACAGATTTGAGTCTATTTTGTTCTTTACCTGTTTTACGATACTTTGTTTAATGTCCAAATTCGACCTTGCTTGTTCGTAGTTCATGTTGATCATTTCCGATCCATCCACTATATCCATCTCCACCGTATCGAATCCTTTATCAGAGGTCACTTTACTAGCCACACCAAGATCAAATTGTAATACATTGTCACCTTTTGTACCCCAGCTAAAACCAACAATAAAATACAATTTAAATCCCGCTGCATGATTGACCTTTTATATTCATTTTACCTGACATCATGGGTGTTGCAAAAGGCATAGACAGTAAGAATATTGGAGTAAGTAGGTAAGAGTAGAAGGTACTGTATAAAGCTTGTGATCATATGCCATGGATCAAGATGAATGATGCTGGAGACGATGTATAATCCATATGTCGAGGCTGCTGATATCAAGACACTTCTGAAACCAGGTTCGGCCAAGAGTAAAGACATATTGGTGGTCCAACTATCTTGATCCCAATCACTTGTATCCATTGCATCCAAGACACTTTGATAAGACAACCAAACACCGGCGAATAAGGTATATGACATAATCACAGCATATGCAATCACTGATATAGTAAACATCCATTTAGATCTACATACAAAAAAAAACATCAGTTATCATTATTGTGTTGTTAGTTTACTTACCCCTGAGGTCGATTACCCATGGAGCATATAAATGATACGATGAATAGGAAAATGTAAAGATAACGGAGTATTCCCGAGATCCTACTTCCCCAACCATCACCAAATGGATCATTATCTACTGATGCCAAAGACTTTGTCACAAAGTAAAAAGTCAAATAAAAGTTTGCCTATGTTATAAAAGATGGGGATGAAAGAATAAGTGAGTGAGTAAAAAAGTAAATTAAAGCCTGCTTGACCTTACCATTCCCAGCCAGCTAAACAAAAGGTTTATAAAGTTATAGATAAATTCAATAGTCAGCAGAATCTTCCTTGACATGGTGTGATCCGTGCTCCAAATCCTGGGAAAGTGATAGATCGAATAAACAGCAGCAAAGAAGCTACCATTGAGCCACCGTCGTCGTTGTGATATGAATTCAGGCAGTTGATCAGGACAATCTGTTTCACCATAAGCCGACTGGACATACTTGAGCACCCATTTTTCATGTTTCTTCGCCAATAGTTCAAAACATAGGATCCTGTCTTCAGCAAGATACATGTTGGCAGTAAAGATATCGTATTCACCTCCAGGTTGTTGTCTAGGTTGAGCCCCATCCGTATCCCCCATAAAGTATTTTTGTAGTGGTCCATTTCCGTACCGGTCGTTTTGTATGGCGGCGTATCGATAAGCAGAGAAGGCACCTGGTAAAACGGAGATATACCCAAAGACAGATTCCAACGGCTTGTCCAATATATTTGACATCTTGTAAAAAAAAAATGTAAAAAAAAAGTTGGTATTAATGAGCTTGCCAATGTTAGTTTCCTTCCTTACCTTGTATTCAAAGTTTTGTGCTGCCACCAAAGGGTTGAGAAGATCCAGGTATGCTTTTCCCTTCATCACACAGACTTCACCACAAGCACCACCAACATTAGAATGACGATGGAAGGTTTTCCATAGTTGATAAATCGAGCCACTGCCAGGTTTAGTTCCAACGTCTAGTAAAACACAAACATTTGGTGATAAGATTGGACCAAAAGCATTGAAGAACCACCGATGGGAGTTGATCTTTTTGGCATTTTGTTCCTTAAGACAGAATAAGAGTTGGACTGGCACGATTCCCCTGTCAGCGCCTCTGACTTTAAGATCTGCATCGACGGATATTTGAGTGGTATACTGATTTGACACGAATTTTAGAAAAAAGAGGGAGAGGTGAGAAGAAAGAAAGAGAAAAGAAAAAAAAAAGGGCGGGAAATGAAAAAAAAAGAAGTTCTTTTACCTCATACAAATGTGCCTGGACGGGCTTATCGTGAACCATATTTTTAGCTATCCCTTTTTGGAAGACTCCCATTGTGGTCAACACGTCCAATACTCGAGGATCACATTTCTTTCGTCCATCTGCGACAATACACACCACCACCTTTTTCCATCCTTCAGTATCCCATACATTCGATTTAGTTTTTGAGCATAATTGAGCGATATTTTTCATGACCCCATGCATCGTTCGACAGAATAAAACTTCATCTTCCTATAAAAGAAGAAAAAATCATGCAAGGAAAGTTTAAACACCGAATTTCTCCCCTCCCCCCCTTTTTTTTGAACTCACATTATACATTGTCATTACGATAAAAAGTTCTGTTTGTCGATTCATCAATCGGGGTCTTAAAGTATATCCTCTGGCCGGGAAATCATCAGGGTGACAGGTGACAGCTGTATACCTCATTTGATTAAATTCTTTCTCTTTTCTCGCGCTTTGATCCAATAATTGTGTTGGCACTGGACATTCCAGTACTAGATTTCCTTGAAATAAAGGTACCTGTTTCCTAATGGTACCACTCTTGGGAATCCTGCTATTTATGGTGCCCGATGTATTATAACCATGATGCGGTGGATGCTGATAATGTATAGGATCTGGAGACGTGATGCTGCAAGGATAACTGCCTGGTAAAACGACACTATTGCTATTAGAATGTCGCCCTGATTGTAGATGGCTGGGAAGAATGGGTACAGCAGGGATCGAATTATATGCCATCGATATAGAATAAGGTAATTGAGAACCATTGTGATCCTCATTGGTGTGCACGGATGAAGAAGAAGACGGGGTACCGTATAACATTTTACGGAAATTCGGCGCTGAGCATCTGGCCGTATTCAGCGGCGTACGAACTAGGTAGGACGAGGGATTTACTTTTGGTGATGGCTCCATTTTCATATGATAGTATAATTATAGAAAGAAAAAGAAAGAAAGAAAGAAGGCCTTCACTGCACTCCAGACAAGATAACATGTAGAGATTAAGGGGTTTTGCTTTTGAGAAATTCCCCGAGTATGGATGCTTACATTCATAATTTTCAACCCCCGATCATTTTACCCCCTTGACCCAGTTGAAACTGACATTGTCTGGACTTGTATTCAAGGGTAAATGATTTCCAACCTTCTTTTTTCGGTGGTGCTACTTTGTAGAATGACACTTGGGTTGCATAAGAACATATAATGTTCAATTGGCACGACCGTAGGTATGCATTACTATTACAAGTTCATTGCTACTACTTTTATATATACCTGTTTTACTGCTTTACAACCGACTCTGTTTGAAGAAGTGTCTTACTTTGATAGCCTTTGGACCAATAATTTGTCCATGTTTGGTTGTTTTCTTCTTTTGCTTGTTGTACAGACATTTTCTTGGCAGCAGAGTTCAAACGCCGATCCGTCCGCCGCTTTTTCCGTGAGGGGGAAATATAAAAAAATTTAATCTTTTCAATTTCTTCTTCCTCTTCTCTCTGGTATCAATTTTTTTATTGGTTTATATATATGGACAACAAAGGTACCGCCGACGCCTCCTGCCCAACCGCTCCTGGATTCTCTCAAGATGGTGGGTTGTAAGTACTTGCAAATTGACAAGATTCTGACAGCATTCACACAATTGGGAAAATCCTTCTCATTCACCCACTTACTCATTCACTTATTCTAGTCGTCCAGGATTCAATTGGCATGAACTATTAGAAGATCCCAGGTAAAGAAACAAACATGACGACTCGACCAATCTTTAAGGTATAGAATGCTCACTTTTTTTTTTTTTTCTTTTCTTTTTTTTCTTTTTTTGTATAGGGCTAACTGGCATGTATGGGGTTGGATGCTCTGTCTTCTTTGCCTTGTTATTACATGGATTATAGCCATTATTACGATCAACAGACATCTTAAAAACTATTAGTAAGTTAAAACTAATGCTAATCGAAAAAAAACAGACTACTCACTCTTTTTTTTAAAAAAATCATGATAATAGTGAACCACAGATTCAGCGACATAAACTTCGAGTGTTGTTGTACCCACCTTTTTATGCTACTTTGGCTTGGATCTCCTACTTGCGATATGATTATTCTACAACCATCATGTTTTTTGCGGCACTCTTCGAATCTTTGGCGGTATACAATCTTTATACATGTCTTCAAGCTTATCTTGAACCTTACAGAAACGAATATGAAGGTGTGAAGGAAGATGCTCATCCTACGGTTATGCCTTTTGTAAAAGTCCAAATGTAAGTTTTTGATATTACAAATCATATTACAGCTTATTAACTGGTTTTTATTTTTTATTTATTTTATACTCTATATTATAGTAAATCAAGATGGGGAATGCATTATCGTGTGATTACTGACATACTGGTGTACCAATTTCCTCTTTGGTAAGTATACGAATTTGGAGACTTGCATAATGACTAGACTTGTTTTCCTTTGATTAGGTCGATCCTTGATGCATTCATCTCTATTTTTGCGGAACTAAAGGGTCGTTATTGTGTCAACTCTTTCTCCTTCAAAGGGGCACATGTCTATCTCATCATCATTAACTTTATCTCTTTGTCCCTGATTATCTCGGCTCTGTTTACTTATTTGGCGGTATATAAACAAGAATGGAAACGTGCTCGGATCTCTGCTCATGGCTTCTTCTGGTGCGTGAAGGGACCTATTATGATCAACTTTTATATTGGCACTCTTCTTCTGTCTGGTCTGGCTTATAAGGGTATTCTCCATGGTACCGATGGATCACAATCTAGTGAAGGTCTGGCTTGGTCTACTGAAGCTATCGAGAATGGTCTTGAAGTCATCATTGGTAAGTTGATCTTTGTATCCAAAATAATAATAATAATAATAATAATAATAATAATATCCTTTTTTTTTTTTGTTTTGTTTTGTATTGTACCTAGATTGTGTGGTGATGACGGTGTTTATGGGACTGATGATCAGGTACTTTGGACCACAGGATTCGATTGCCAGAGGAACTAACACTCAGGTGGCGCTTAATGCTGGTGGCGAATTCTACTACAATGACGAAGACAACAAACATGGCGTACATGAAAAGCTCTCCTATGGTGCGGCCTTTTACGACGCTTACATACACTATATCCCTGAATTCATTCACAACATTGCTACCTGCGGTAGGGACTCATCTGAATTAGCCAAAAAACGTGCTCGATTAAGACAACAAAAGAAGATGGAAGCCAACAGTAATTTGGAAACAACTGCCCTAAACACTTTTTCACCATAAAACGGTATCGGTGGAGTAGAATAGTCCTTTGTATTGTATTGGTACTCCCTTTGATATACCTTTTATTAGCATACTCTTTTTTTTTTACTTGTCATTATTACTACTATTACTATTTTGTACTTTTTAAAATAAAAATCTTGTCTTTTACTCTTGACTTTATTGCATTGTATGCCAGGTCATACTCAAAACCCGAAAATGCTCTCGCTTTATGATATCTTCACACCGCACATGATCGCATCACTTTGTAAACTTCGATATAATTTATCATCTTCTTTTCCTGAATCTGTGTAGTACTACTCATGCTACTACATTCGTCAGCAAAAGCAATGAGTGTGCAGGTCTACCATAAACTGCACAGTGCTTCCTTTGAATTTAATGCACGATACCGAATACGGATCAATGTACCTACTTTTTTCATACACCGCTCCTATTGTATTCGTTTCGCTGGGGTGCCGAACAATATGGCGATATTCATTTACCCGGGATCAGGATTGATTTGCTCAAATCAACAGAACGAAAACCCGACCCCTTCTTCGGAAAGGCGCCGTAATGACACTGAACACTCATTGGCTGTTAATGATTTGAAATTCCGATTTCAACCATGCATCGCTTTCATAAAGGCCGCTCTTTTTTTTTGCTTTCTTTCCTCTTCCTCATTCCTTTTACTTTTTTTTTTTTCTTACTACTTATATACTATCCTTATTTCCTTATCTATTGGTACTATTTGTTTTAATATACACTTGTAATACGTAGTCCATTAACAATGGCTGAATCAAACTCACCGACAAAAGGGGTTCACACTGATCACCAATCGTTGACATTCTCAATTCCAAACGAAAAGGATCTCTCTGAATTGGAAAAGCCTGGCTATCAACTACCCTCGTCTATAGACCTTACAAACAATAACAATGGCGACGATTCGGTGATCTCTGACAATGGCAAGAAGAAAAAGGAACCCAGCGTGCCTATCTATCGACTCTTCCGATTTACTACTCCTCTGGACCGCTGTTTGCTCATGGTGGCCACTATCTTCAGTATTGGAATCGGTGCACTTCAACCCTCTATTATTATTATATTTGGCAACTTACTTGGAACGCTTGGGGACGTATTCGCGTCATCTATGACTCCTGGTGGGACGTGTCAACCTTCGAACGCTGGTCTGAATATGGCAATGGATCTAATTCTTACATTTGTTTATATGGGAACTGCTGTTTTGGTGGCTGCTTACTTGTCCAATGCTATCTGGGTTTACTGTGGGGTAAGTATTAAAAAAAAAAAAAAAAAGATTTGGCTGATTGAAGAAACAAAAAACTAATTTTATTGTCTCAATCATATAATAGGAACGACAAGCTAGACGGATTCGACTGGCCTATGTCCATTCAATACTACGTCAAGAAATGAGCTGGTTTGACAAGGCCGAAGAAGGATCTCTTACTACTCGACTCTCTACTGATACACAAATGATTCAAGATGGTATCTCTGAAAAATTTGGCTACTTTATCACTGCAATTTCTCAACTCATCGCCGGTCTGATTATTGCTTTTATAAAAGGTCCAAAGATGAGTGGGGTAATGATATGTGGTCTTCCTTTGGTTGCTGCTTCTGGGGCCGGGATGGGTATTTTTACTATGAAATATACCGTCATCAGTCAAGACAAGTATGCATTTGCTGGCGCGGTGGCGGAACAAGCCTTCTCTGGTATCCGGACGGTGTCTGCCTTTTCTATCCAACATCGCTTCTTCAAGAGCTACGATGCCGAGCTGGTAAACGCTCGTGATGCTGGGCTTATGCGTGGGTATGCACTGGGTTATGGTCTTGGTATCCTCTTCTTTGTCATGTATAGCTCGTATGCTTTGGGCTTTTGGTACGGATCTGGTTTGGTAATGGCCGGTGAATACAATGTCTCTCAAGTCCTCATTGTGTTTTTCTCGATGCTGTTGGGTAGCGCTGCTTTTTTACAAATACCTATGAATCTATCTGCCATCTCAAGTGCTTGTGGCGCGGCGTACAAGATCTTTGACACCATCGACCGGGTACCTGAAATTGATTCTGATTCCAAAGAAGGCGCCCAACCTGATCACATTAAAGGTGAAATCGAATTCCGTGATATCAAGTTTGCATACCCAACTCGTCCTGACATTACCATTCTCAAGAAACTCAACCTCAAGGTGTCTCCTGGTATGACGGTGGCATTTGTCGGTCCATCTGGCTCGGGCAAGAGTACCTCTGTGTCTCTTTTACAACGCTTCTACGATCCCCTCGAAGGTCAAGTACTCCTGGATGGTAAAGATTTGAAGGATTATAATGTTGCCTGGCTCCGTCGTCAAATTGGTGTGGTCTCACAAGAACCTGTGCTCTTCAACATGTCCATCAAGCAAAACTTGCTCATGGGTGCCACTCGCGAAGTGACTCAAGATGAAGTGGTGGATGCTTGTAAAAAGGCCAATTGCCATACTTTTATCACACAACTGCCCTTAGGATATGATACTATGATTGGTGGAACTGGTTTACTCTCTGGTGGTCAAAAGCAACGTATCGCCATTGCCCGTGCTATTTTAAAGAACCCTTCTATTCTCTTATTGGACGAAGTAAGTAGGGAAATGCAAATCAACTTTATGACAAAAACCCAATCTAATTTCTCTTTCTCTCTCTCTCTCTCTTTTTTTTTTTTTTTTTTTTTTTTTTTTTTTTTTTTTTTTTTTTTTTTTTTTTTTTAGGCTACATCTGCTTTGGATACTCAATCTGAACGTCTTGTACAAAAGGCTTTGGATGCTGCTGCTGCTGATCGAACCACTATTGTCATTGCCCACAGATTGTCTACTATTCGTAATGCTGACCTCATTGTGGTGATGGATCAAGGTGATTTGGTGGAACAAGGAACTCATAATGAACTGTTGGCCCAAGGTGGTGTCTATGCCGAACTCGTCAAGAAGCAAGACATCGCATTGGAACAATCTAACCATAATGTAGCTGAATTGGATGAAGAAACCTTATTACGGCAAGAACAAATTGAATTGGAAAAGGCACAAGAAAATCAAGTTGTTACTAATGGAAAAGTCAACCCTATCAATCTGGAAAAGCTGAACAGTCATAACATGGTGGATGCCTACGAACTCAAGATCCAAAAGCAAAAGGAAGAAATGAAGCTGAACTCAAAACAGCGTACTCCTCTCGGTCGAGTGGTCATGCAGATGCGTCCAGAATGGCCTCGTTTGGTTATTGGTATTGTTGGTGCACTTGTCGCTGGAACTGTCCAGCCACTTTTTGCCTTTGTGTTTGCTCGGGTGTTGAATATCCTCATGTTTAACAAGCCCGAAGACATCTCTCCTGGTCCTATGAGTGGTGCCAACTTGTATAGCTTCCTCTTTGTAGTGATTGGTCTTGCTTCCCTATTTAGCTTCTCGGCGCAAATTATTGGATTCGAATCAGCTGGTGAATATTTCACAAGACGTCTCCGTGGTCAAATATTCCAAGCTTACTTGCGTCAAGAAATCGGCTTCTTTGATCAAGAAGATCATACTGTTGGTGCTCTTACTTCCAAACTCGCTGTCGATGCCAAGAATGTGAACGAAATGGTGACGAAAACCTGGGGCGACATATCACAAATTATCTCGGCTACTATTACTAGTCTCATCATTGCCTTTTCCAACAGTTGGATTCTGACTCTGGTTGTGCTCTGTATGGCACCATTTATTATATTTGCTACTGCATATGAATCCAAGCTTCAAAGGGGTTATGAAGACAAGACCAAAAAGGTGAACGAACAAAGTGGCGAAGTTGCCGGTGAAGCAATCAAGGAAATCCGGACGGTCGCCTCTCTTCATCGTCAGCAACATTTTGAAGATCGCTACTTTAAGGCTACCGAAAGACCTCACCAAATGGCACGCAAAAAGGCTATCACTGCTTCTCTGGGTTATGCTCTATTATCGGCAATCAACATTTACACCAACGGCGTGGCTTTTTACGCTGGTATTCGTCTGATCGACGACTGCAAGGTGGACTTTTTACAAATGTTTACTGCGATGATGGTGATCATGATGACTAGTCAATCGGTTGGTCGTGCCTCGGTATTTACGTCGATTTTCGCCAAGGCCAAGAACTCTGCTGTCACCATCTTTGCATTAATGGATCGAACACCCTTGATTGATCCCGATTTGGAAGGCATTGAACCTGACACTATTAATGGCAACATCGACTTTGATAACATCACTTTCCGGTATCCTGAACGTCCTGATGTCTCTATATTCAATGGTGACTTTAACATGCATGGTAAATCTAATACTACTATTGCTCTTGTTGGTAAGTAAAAATGGATTATTACGATTTGATAGGATACTCATTCTTTTCTTTTCTTTTCTTTTCTTGTTAGGTCCCTCTGGATCAGGAAAATCAACAACAGTAGCAATGTGTCTCAGGTGGTACGATTCTCTTGGAGGTACTGTCCGTGTTGATGACCATAATGTAAACACATACAGTCTCGGCAACCTCCGTAGTCATATGGGCCTGGTCAGTCAAGAACCCACTCTGTTTGATATCTCTATTGGTGAAAACATTCGGTACGGTGTGGAAGAAAACAAGCAACTCAGTCAAAACCAAGTGGAAGAAGCCTGTCGATCCGCCAATATCCACAACTTTATCATGAGCTTGCCTCAAGGTTATGATACTCGTGTTGGTGATAAAGGAAGTAAGTACATTGCTTTCTTTCTTTTTTTTTGTGTATGTAGGCATCATTAATACTCATCACTTTTCTTTAGGTCAACTATCTGGTGGTCAAAAACAACGTATTGCCATTGCTCGTGCCCTGATTCGTAAACCCAAGATTCTGTTACTTGATGAAGCCACTTCTGCCCTGGACAGTGAATCCGAAAAACTGGTACAAGCTGCGATCGACAGGATTTTAGACGACAAGGATACACCTACTTTGAATCTGGTAATTGCCCATCGACTCTCTACTATACAAAATGCGGATATGATTTGTGTTATCAAGGACGGTCGTGTCATCGAACAAGGTACCCACTTTGAGTTACTGGAACTCAATGGTGTGTACTCGGACTTGGTGCAGCAACAATCATTATCAGCCAACTAGTTTTGAAACTCATTCCCATCTTCTTCCCTCTTTTAGTTGCTAGATTTACTTGTACTGTACTTGTACTATCTGTACTTTTATATCATTGTTTCAATAAAAACGAATCCTGCACCTTACTAAAAAAATAATCGGATTTTAAATCCCGACTGTGCTTGGGTCAACTTGATGGTGATGATCCGTTATATTGTTTATTATTATTGTTGTTATTACATGCTGTCTCTTTAATGTATTGTATATAGTTACCATCCAGAAGATGGCCCGCCTGAATGCTATTGGAGAATATTGCCCCACCCCCTTTTTACTTTTTTTTTTTTTATCTTCTCAGTAACCACGCGGGGATTTAATTCAAATCCAGACGCGCTGGGCGCAGTGGGTCCTTTTTAAAAATCCTTTTTTTTTTTTTTTTTTTTTCCTTCCCTCTCTCTTTCTCTCTCTCCCCTCTCTTGATCTTGATTATATTACCCCCATCACCCTCCCTCTCTTTATATAAACCTAATCCATAATGTCTCAAGCCAGTGTAGAAGATGACGATGGTGAATACGGACCTCTCTTGATTTCAGCACTTGAAGTAAGTATGAATCACCTTTTTGAAATGACAACATTAAACTCGTCTCATTTTTATAGGGAAACGGTGGCATATCGTCTAGTGATACCAAGAAACTAAAAGAAGCAGGCTACTTTACAGTCGAAGCGATTGCGTATGCGCCCAAGAAAGCCTTACTTGCCGTTAAGGGGATCTCAGAAACCAAGGCGGACAAACTAATGTCAGAAGGTAAGACTTTATAAACTAAAACCCATTTGTTGTACTAACCCTTATTTTATATAGCTTCCAAGATTGTTGCGTTGGGCTTTACTACGGCAATGGAGGTACATAATCGGCGGCAGGAAATCGTAACGATCACAACAGGCAGCAAAGAACTTGACCGGGCATTGGGTGGTGGTATTGAAACAGGTTCCATTACTGAAATCTTTGGTGAATTTCGAACGGGGAAATCTCAACTATGTCACATGTTATCTGTTACTGGGCAACTGCCTGTCTCAGTGGGTGGTGGTCAAGGCAAATGTCTTTATATCGATAGTGAAGGTACCTTTAGACCTTCTCGTGTCCTATCCATTGCACAAAGGTATTAAAAAAAAAAAAAAAAAAAAAAAACCAAGACAAAAAAACAATGAATGATGACTGATAGGATTGTTTGTTTTTTTGTAGATTCTCATTGAAGGGGGAGGAAACATTGGATAATATTGCTTATGCACGAGCATACAATACAGATCATCAGACGTCTCTTTTGATCCAAGCAGCAGCCATGATGTCAGAAACAAGGTAAAAACAAAAAACAAAAAAAAGAGAAGGGGGATCATGAATAATAACCAACTTTTTTCTTCCTAGATTCTCCATATTGATTGTAGATAGTGCAATGGCGTTATACCGAACAGATTATGCCGGTCGAGGGGAATTGGCGGCACGACAGACTCATCTTGCTCAATTCCTTCGACAACTCCAACGCTTGGCGGACGAGGTAAAGAAAAAAAAATGGAAGAAGAAAGAGACTCATGTTTGTTGTCATTAGTTTGGTGTGGCTGTAGTGATTACGAATCAAGTGGTGGCTCAAGTCGATGGTGGAAGTGCCATGTTTAATCCTGATCCCAAGAAACCTGCGGGTGGAAATATTATTGCACATGCATCCTGTACTCGACTGTATCTCCGAAAAGGCCGTGGGGAAAACCGGATATGTAAAGTGTATGATTCTCCGTCATTACCTGAAAATGAGTGTACCTTCTCTATCTTGGAAGATGGGATCTCGGATGCCGTAGAATAGTTAAACACAATTGTATTATCATTCCCCTTATTGTTTATAATA
The DNA here is from genome assembly GCA_025330725.1 of Chlamydoabsidia padenii. NCBI lineage: Eukaryota > Fungi > Mucoromycota > Mucoromycetes > Mucorales > Cunninghamellaceae > Chlamydoabsidia > Chlamydoabsidia padenii. Next base: position 151,737 of record JAIWND010000034.1, on the reverse strand, counting down.
TATTCTTCCTCATCTATCAATCTATACATACATTATTATCATCACTACAATAAAAATAAAAAAAAGGATATATAAAATGATTATTTTTTGTTACAATGGATTGATTTATTAAATGATTGGGGGGGGGGAGGTTATTATATAACTATTTGTTTACATGTATGGACTAGACTACAATGGAGGGGGGAGGGAATTATACCATTTGGTCATCCACAGAGTATACATCAATCAGATTCATCATTTCTTCTTTGGTTTCCAGGTATTCTTCTCTTGATAGTCCAAAATCACCTTCGGCATATTCAAAGTATTCCTTTAGTGACACCGCTTTGGTTTGATCCAGCTGGGTTTGTAAAATATGGGCCATATTGGAATTGGTGGAGAAGTGAGTGAGCATAGGAAGACTGGAAGGTGGATCCATATGGCGTGTATTTGATCTAAGAGAGAGAGAGAAGTGAAGAATGAGTATCCTATTCATTGATAATGTCCACCACTTACATTCGTCCATTGGATGTGATATGTTGAGAGAAGAAGCGAGGGTAAGAATCAGGAAGTGGGTAGGCTGATTCCACAAACGTTCTACAAAGAGAGAGAGGATGATCAGTTTCGTTTTGTTCGTCTTTTTACTTTTTTCAATGAGCTTACCGAGACTGTAAAGGATGGTTTTTGTCTTTGAATGATGCCAAAATATGGTCAAGGTAACTAGATGAGGATTCAATATGAGGACAGCCACGGATGACAATTGATTCCCCATAGACTTCTTCAGGCTACACATGGTTCCGTTAGTTTAGAAGTACCAAATAGAGAGTTGCTGTTTTTACTTACTTTTACATCGTCAGTAGTAGAGAGATTGAGTAATGGTGAGCGACGAGAAAGAGAGGCATCATAACCTTGATCCGATATAGGTAGAGGTAGTGATACAGATACACCCGCCAGCTTTGTATCCCTTCTCCAATTCAATAATCCATCCAAATCGCCTAGTTTCATCTTGTTCTTTTTCAATCTAATCCATTCCTCCAAAAATGTTAGCCATGATGCATGAATTAAACATATCAGTTTTTTTTTTTGTGCCTACCTATAAGGTGTGGTGACAGTTTCAATACTTGCAGAGAGGATGGCACTGGTATGATACAATGATTCGCACTATATGAATTCACCATGGTTAGTATCCTGTTTATATATATATATATATATATTCTACTTACATTAGGATGAATATAAGATGCCAATCCACTTTGCTGTATACGATTAAGAGTTGGAGAGTATAAAGGTACATAGATTGATGATAGAGTTGATAATCGAGTAGTACTGAATACATGGTTTAATGATTTCTTTTGTCGCCATCGCTATTAAAGATAATAAAACAGATCAGTTTATCATCTTTTCCTTTATCAACTTACTTGATTGCCATCAGAAGAAGTACCAGTCATCATACCAAAAGTAAGGATAGTCGATTTGGAGAATTCATCACGAATATCATTCAACAATCCTTCAGCAAATCCACCAAAAGCATCATCAACCCCAGTAAAGAGTTGAAATCCCTATCATAGACAAATATCAATCAAATCCCCTTTCCTATAAACATGTATAATTTACCTGTATTTGATCACATTCTTCCACCATGGTTCGAAAAGCATCTTCAAAGATATCCGATTCCTTTTCATTATCGGCATAAGCTTGTCGTCCGGCTGTATAGGTGTCAAAAGGAGATAGAGGATCGTCGGCTTGATGTGTGGTAATCGGATTCGTTGCCCTTGGATGGTAATACACCCGATTAAAATCAGACCATGTTGTTACTGTTTGATCGTCAAGGTGGGTTACCATATCCATCGTATCCTCTCCGCCTTCTTCAATCAGTTCCAGGTGTTCTTGATAGGCATGTTTCGTGCTATGGCTGGTGATCGTGCTTACTCCTTGATCCCTAAAAAGAAGTGTGAGTAATAGATCCATAAATAGAGGATTACTTTACCATTCCACTTGAGATTCCACGCCACTGAATAGTTTGTTGTACTTTTGTAATGAGCCAAATCCGCCTTTCAAATCATACATCAAGACTCGAGGTGTGTAAGTTTCAATACCCTAAATGTAAGGTTAGTTCATTCCAGTCAAACCATCTTTTTTTTTTGGGGGGGGGACTTACAGAGGAAGATACACCAGCACGAAACAATACATCGTGTTCGAATTCGGTCGGCACGTCAGAATCATCATAGTTGAAGTATGCCTCCTACAAAAACAACAGAAAAAAAAAAAAAAAAAAAAAAAAAGTTAAATGGTCATTTAGTGATTAGCTCCTCCCCCCTCCACCTTTACCTGTGTATTCCAATAATGGGTGCCCACATAATTTGCTATAGGTCCAAGTTGCAGAGTAAGTATTTCACGCATGTTACAAAGACAAGATAAAGAAGAAGAAAAAGAAGATATTTATTGGGTAAAAATACAAATGAGAGACACTATCTGGGTTTTAATATTCCAAGTTGGGCTGTCATCAATACTTGCGCCGTCTTTTTGACTGATGAGCTTGATCGGTTTCCATTCGATTGTATTGAGAGTTATAATGTTGTTGTTGTTGCTGTTGTTGTTGTGTATCCCCATAGATCAATTGTTGTGTCCGCAATTGTTCCGCCTTTTCCCGCTCTTTCCTTTGCGCTCGTAATTGTTCAATGGAAGGTGATTTGGTACTATGGTGATGACGATGGTGTCTGTGTCGATCCTTCTTTTTCTTTTCGTCGTCCTTATCAAGATGTGATTTAATCAAATCCAATGGGTCATCATGAAGAGTGATGGGTGGTCGTTGATGTCTATTAGGATAATCAGTTGATATTATTCATTATCATTATCATCATTACCGTTTTTGATGATCTTTATCATGTCTTGATTTGATATAAGGCTTAGAAAGATGATCATCTGTGTATTTTGTATATCCTTTCTTGACATACCAGGGTGCTTCTTCATCTAAAAGAATTATCAAGTCAATTCCTATTGTTAAATCAAATTTATTTTACCTTTTGTCCCCTTGTCCAAATACATTGTTATCTGTTTATCCATCTTGTCCTTTTCTGCCTTTTGATCTGCTATCACTTCTTCATTCTCCAATGCTGCCTATGTTATATATAAAAAAGTGATCAGTTTCTATCAATTCAAAATCTAGTTTATTACCTTTTCAGCATCGGCAAACAAGTGGACGTGACCCACATTGTTGTCAACTGGCTCGTTCTTAGACGCTTTTTGTCGTAGTAACTTTAAGCGTACTTCACTATCCTAACAAAAAAATAAAATGTCTTTAGAATTCTTTATTTAGTTTCAATCAAAAGTAATACTTACTGCTACAAGGGCTCGTTTATCTTTAGCTTCTTGTTCTTTCTTGGCTTTGGCTTCATCCTTGCGTACTTTTTCAATGTTCTTTTTATTATAGACATGCCAACTACATGATGTAAAAAGAAGTAAAGGTTAAAAGAGGTTCTAATTTCTTGCTTTATTGTATAGTACCTTACCTTTTATGAGGGAGAATGTTCATGGCAAATGAATGCTGAGTTGAGATTCAAAGGAGAAAAAGAGAGGGAAAAAAAAAACAGAAAGCGTTTCAAATCCACTCTTCTTTTTTAGTTTTCAAATCCCGCCGATAGACGCATAATGGATGGAACTAGCAATGCTGATCGTTTTTCCATGGGCGTAAAAACATAAAGAGACCATAGTGGGGTCATGTTACATTACTTTTTTGATTATCTCCTGAAAAAAACCAGTACCATTTTGTTTATTTGACTCCTGGGAGTTACCATTTTTCGAGGGGGGAGAGAGAGAGAGAAAAGAAAAAACCTGATCGCACTATATAAAAAATTTCTTTGTCGCTCTTCCGCTTTTTCTCTTCTTTTCTTTCCTCTTCTTTATCTTTTTTTTTTTTTTTTTTTTTTTTTTTAATATTACTTAATGATCATGAACGAAGCTCAGCCTGACTTGACCACTAATCACCAACGCGCTCATTCTATGCCAGCTGGATCATTCTACAATAGGTACTAAAGATTAAAAAAAAAAAAAGGGGGGAGGGGATGTAGGGGGAATACTTGGCACGTTTCTACTTATTGACCTTATCTTTTACTTCTTTTAATAGTCAAGTATCTCAACAAAGAGAAGGCCTCTTTACCTCTAAACGACGACAAACAGTTGGTACTGAGGATGCCCTACTGTTTGGTTTGACACAAATTCATGTCCCTATCTATCAACAAGATCAGTCAACTTTGTAAGTGAAGTGATATATTATTAAGATTAACTAACTTTATAACTTTTTTATTCTAGGTGTCAAATTGAACTTGGATGTAAAGTGGACAGGGGATTCTTTATAAGCAACCAACATTGGACCTGTTATCGACGCAACTATTTCCAACTTACAGGTGCCTTTACCACTCACTGCAACGAAAACCAAGTATTCTATATTCAAGCTCAGCAACGAAACTCCACTGGTGATGGTGATAACAATGATGAAGAATCCAATGATACCATGTTGATGATCCCACTTCAAGCATTCTATATTCAATTGGTCGCCAATACATCTGATAATAACCAACCAGTGGAACTCATTCAACTGACTGCGAAAAGGGATAAAGGACCTCAACAGATGCCATCCATGTTACCCATCCAACCATGTGGCAGCGGACTTTTATTGCATTACTCTCACGATAACTCACAACAACAACGAACAGTGACTTTTGAACGATTGCAATTCAAATCGGCCACAGCAAACAATGGGAAGAAACGGGCGACTCAACAATACTTTTATCTCACTGCTCAACTCGTGGCTGAAGATGTCAATCGATATCAACATGTCATTGCTACCACTCAATCAAGTCCTCTCGTCGTGCGGGGGAGAAGTCCTGGTCATTATGCTGAAATGAATCAACGTTTACAACGTCAATTACCAGCAACAACATTAAAATCAATCAACAAGAGGAAAAAGGTCAATGCGCAAGTCATAAAGAAAACAACAAAGGATACGAATACACCATTATCACCATCCTCATTATCACCTATTCCAATGGCATCCTCATCAAATGAAAACAACTCACAACAACAACAACCTAGTCCCACATTGTCACCACCAAAGCCAAGTAATCGATCCATCTCATCATCATCACTTTCCTCTGTTTTGACCCATTCAACCATCATCACACCGACCATTCCAAGTGATGCAGCTACTCCGACTCCTTCGATGTATTATTTGCCGCCTTCCTTCAACGCTCATCATGGTCGATCTTTTAGTGCAAATGATTCAGCATGGCAACGACAACATCCTTACCATCCTTACCATCAACCACCACCACCACCTCCTTCTTCTTATCAACAACGGCCTTCAGACGCATGGGGTGGGATTCATATGGTGCCTACTTCATGGATGGATCGACAACGAACTTACACCACCTATGTCACTCCGGAGGGGTCCATCCCGTCTTCTTCTTCTTCTTCTTCTTTTGCACGCTATTCACCACCAAAACAAGAAGACCATCATCATCATCAGTCTGACTCGGTGGAGAAACAAGATAATCCAACTACTACCACTTATATGCTTTATCCAAACACTCCTTGGGATGCCAGGCATCATGATCCTTACAGCCAAGGCGAACCTAAACAACAATAGGATTAACTTTTTACATAGCTTTTTATTATTATTATTATTATTTGGTTGTATAGTATTATTTTAGTCCATTAGTGTATAGTTTTTTTTTTTTTTAACATTCTAGTATCCAAATATATATATAAAAAAGTCGTTTTTATGTTTTTGCATGAATCCATCTGCAAGATCAAATCAAATCAAATAAATAAACAATAACAACAATATCGATCTTTATTTATAAAAAAAAAGGGGGGGGAGAAGGGAATATACAAATGAGGGGGGGGATACTATTCTATTACTATTCTATCTAATCAAGACAATTCCTTGTTAACCCAATCCTTGCTTTGCATTTGAATCAAACGTGAGAGAGCACGTTGAAAAGCAAATGCTTCTTCTTGGCCAGTAAATAATGGTGAGGAGATATCCGACACATCCAATTCATCCATCATCAGTCGCATTTGATCCTGTAAAGCCTCCTTGCCCTCTTCAGCATTAAAGATGTCGAGAATAGAGTTCTCCGCCGAGGCGACCAAGGTAGTTTTGGATTCATACATGGCATCGATCAAGGTGATAAAGCGACGAGCCTCGGCCCGGTGTTTCATCGTCATTTGAGGAATATCGGTTAGAATGATAGTGTGGAAATGTTTGACCATTTCGAGATAATCCGCCGCCGACAATGGATTGGCACACACATCATGGAACCGCACCCGAGCCACCCCATCGGCCTGTTCAGGAATCACCAGAGATCGACCGAGAAAGTGTAGAGTCATGGGCGTCATTGGTTGGCGATGAGTGAGTTTGGCTGTGATATCGTCAATGGTACGTCGAGTGGTAGCATTGAGAGGATGGAGAAAGATCGGTTGAGCAGTCTGTTCACGTTCAATTTTGCGATAATCGGTACCAGAATCCAAGGACAACACGTGGCATTTCTTTAATAGGAGATCAATACAGGGCACAAAGGATTGACGTTGGATGCCATTCTTGTACAGTTCAGTAGGATGTCGATTCGATGTCGTCACCAATACCACCCCACGATCAAACAATTCCGTAAACAGTTTGCGGAGAATCATCGCATCGGCAATGTCGGTCACCTGGAATTCGTCAAAGCATAGCACATAACTTTCTTTGACAATGTCGTCGGCGATAGGTGCAATCGGGTTGGCCATTCGTGGGTTCTTCTTCTTGATGCTATGGATACGAGCATGGACGTCAAGCATAAAGGCATGAAAGTGCACTCGTCGTTTTCGATCAATAGGAAGTGTGTCGTAAAATAGATCCATCACCATTGTTTTGCCAGTACCTACATTTCCATATACATATAATGACATTGGGCTCCGTGTTCGTGAGGGTGTTGCAAATAACTTGGAGATCTATAGAAGAGGACAAGCAAAAAAAAAAAAAAGGCGAGTCAGTATGTAGGGATAAGTGAGGGAGGCGGGAGGGAGAACTTACCGATCCAACGAGACTAGGACTCATGGTTTGTTTGCTTTGTGGCGTATAGTTTTGCAAATCGTGCCATAATTGATCCAAGTATTTTACAATGCTACGTTGATGAGCATCACTATGCACTGACCCACCTGCCGTAATGGTATCATATTTAGTCAATGGTGATACTATTTCCATAATAAAAGAAGAAAAGGTAAGTTTCATTTTTTATCAACAGGGTAATTTTACCTAAACGTTGTCCTTGTTTTTGATCTTTTGTTCGTCGGTTAGGCATGTAAGCAGTTTCCGGAAAAAAGCCATGAGCAGCAGCAGATGAGTAAGGTCGATAAGCCAAGGTGGGTAATAAAAGACGGCAAGATGGTACATGGCGCAAAAGTCGTACTGTCGATCGATTCGTATAACTCTTTATAACAAGTTGAGTGGAATGTTTCAACATGATGGAGTATATGGAAGTTTATGATAAAAAAGATAAAGAGAAACCAAAAGGGGGAAGGGGGGGTGGAAGAAAACAAATCCTTTTTTCAAATCCCGATCACATGACTTTTCCTGCACTTTTTTTTTTTTTTTTTGGACCATAGGCTGGCAGAACGCTATGACGCTGGTACACTGTGATGATTGGTGATCACATACAAAAAAAGCTAAAGATGATTGGTGATCATGGATGCATCGTGAGAATATCAAAAGACATGATAACACTGTGCAAGTCATTGACAGGGTTCATTGGGAAGTTGGGACAAGAAAAAAGAAAAAGAGAAAAAATGAAACCCTCCACTCTTTATATAACTTGATGATTCCTTCCTCTTAACAATTTCCTTTCGAGACATTGATAAAAAGAGAGTGTACTACAGACCTTATTAAAGTTAAGTACTGTTTTAGTCAACTCGAGCTTTTTATTTTTTCAGGGGCAAGGCCACTGTATTTTGAAATCCCGCCATTCCCACACAATTACAGTATTTCAACTTTGAATTCGGACGATGTGCAATTTTTTTCGGACGGTCGGAATTACAAATTCGGACGATTGTAATTTTTTTTTCAGACGAGTGCAAATTTTTATTCGGACGGGGATTAAATTTAATCAGACTGGTCAAAGATTTTTTTGGGACGAGGCCAAAAAATTTAGACGAGGCAAAATTCGGACGGTGAGAAAAAAGTACTCATCAAGGAACGAGGGTATAAGCCGTTATACATGCCACCATATTCGCCCTTTTTGAATCCAATCGAAGAATGCTGGGCCAAAATTAAGGCACACATCAGAAGAAATCCCCTTACCGAAGATGATCAGCTCAGCGATCGTATAGCTGAGGCCTGTCAGACTGTAACCATCGATGATTGCCAAGGTTGGATTCGTCATTCAGAAACCTTTTGGGATCGTTGTCTCAGAAAAGAAGTCGGTTTGAAATAGCTTCATTGTCATTCTCTTTGTCCTCCGCCTTTCCCCTTCATCTCAACTTTTCTTTGTCGTCCAAATAAAATCTTGCCTCGTCCCAATAAAATCTTTGACCAGTCTGATTAAATTTAATCCCCGTCCGAATAAAAATTTGCACTCGTCTGAAAAAAAAATTACAGTCGTCCGAATTTGTAATTCCGACCGTCCGAAAAAAATTGCACATCGTCCGAATTCAAAGTTGAAATACTGTAAAAAAAAAAAAAAAAAAAAAAAAAAAAAAAAAAAAAAAAAAAAAAAAAAGTCTTGAAACTCACTGTCTTCCCACCATGACTTCGATGAGTAGCAAAACCCACTCATCAATAAAACTAACAGAAGAAATACGACAACGCTCTAGTCCACCTAGCGCCCAGCCATCCTTACACGAACTCATACCCCTTGACCCACAAACAGAACGACGATTATTACATAAACTCGATTGGCGTATTGTCCCATGGATCTTTCTTCTCTACTTTTTATCAGTGGAGGATCGGGTGAATGTAGGCTTCTCATTTACAATGAATAAACAACAAGGCCATGATCTTGCCACGACTGCTCACCTTAGTGCCCGGGAAAACAATATTGGACTAGGTTTATTCTATGTGGCCTACATTGTAAGTAGAGTGGGATACTCTTGGATGTGAACTGACTTTTGTTTTTCTTTTGCTAGTTATTTGAAGTACCCTCGAATATGATTATGGCCCATGTGAATCCTGCTTATTGGATCGCTCGGATTATGATTACCTGGAGTATCGTCACTTGTTGTATGGCTGTCATCTCTCAGGCTTGGCATTTTTATCTTCTTCGGTTTTTACTGGCAAGTCATCCAAAAACGTCTTGACCCATGGTACTAAATCTTTTTTTTTTTTTTTTTTTTTTTCAACCTTTAGGGTGTCTTCGAAGCTGGATTTTGGCCTGGTAAAGTGGATAACTAGAGTAAAGGATACGACAAACTAACTGATCCTTCTTTTTATGTTTGATCATTGCATCAACAAGGCATTGGTAAGTAATTTTATATGATCAAGAACAAGCTGTCTGTTAAACTCATACCATTCCTTTATATCAAGCTTATTATACAACCTTATGGTATAGACCTGAAGAGATCTCATCAAGAATTGGTATCATGTATTTAGCCGGACCAGCATCAGGTGAGAATAATAATAAAAGTGTGTATGTATATATATGTGTGTCTAAAAATTATATTAACTTTGATCTTTGATCCCTCATTAGGTGCATTCGGTGGTCTAATCTCGGCGGGTATACAATTGATCGACATGCGGGGAAACTTGTATGGCTGGCAATGGCTCTTCTTAATCTCTGGTCTTCTCTCACTGGTCTTTGGTATCGCCACTCTTTTTATACTACCTGCCAAACCTGGACAATCCAAAGGTTTCCTGACCCAAGAAGAAGCCCAGCAGGTACAACAACGTATACAACAACCACAACAACAGCAACCAGATGATAATAACGGCAAAAGCAACAAGAAGATCGTCATGATGCGTGATCTGCGGAACCTCAAATCACAATTGGTGGATTACAAAGTATGGTTGTTTTGCGTGCTCTATTTCACTCCTGTCATGGCGGCAACATCACTCGGCTACTTTTTACCCAAGATCGTACAACAAATTGATACTTACAGCTCGATCCAGGTCAGCTTAATGAGTATCCCGCCTTATGTGTTTGGTGGTCTGATGGTGTTTATCATCACTCGACTCAGCGATCGATTCCGGGATCGGGGGTGGTTTATCATTGCCATGTGTATCACTTCGTTCGTTGGCTTTGTCATTCTCAGTTTTACAAAATCGGTGGGTGCTCGGTACTTTGGTTTGATGATCGTGGCAGGTGGAACTTATCCTACTGTCCCGCTGGTAAGGAAAAAAAGAAAAAGAAAAAGAAAATCAAGACGATGGACTTATATATATGTAGAGTATGGCTTGGACGGCAAACTCAAAAGAAGATGCGGTGGCGGTGGCATCAGCGACTGGGATTGTCTCTTCTGTGGCTAATTTTGGTGCCTTGATTTGTACCTTTGCCCTTTACTCAGGCTGGGAAGCAGATGCACCCAACTTTGTAGGATCCAATATGGTTGTGGGTAGTGCCATGCTTCTTGCTGCTATCTCGGCGGCGTTTTTGAAGTTTAGACTGAATCATTTGAATGGAATGATTGACTCGGGGATCAAGGTCGGGAACGGTGGACGGGATTATCGATACCTATTATAGATTTAGATTACTATTATTATCTTTTACTTTATTTAATATACGAAATAAAAAACGTGATACTTTTTACTACTCTCTGTTATTTTTTGATGGTGGGTGGGAGGGGGAGACTAAAAACCTGTCAGTTGGGATTTTGCATAGTGGCACGTGGGTATAGATATGCCGCCGAGGATCAGCCACGTGGCTGGTGATCTAAAGTTAAGCCAAATACAGTAAAAGTAGTCAATGGATAAAGTCGAGTCAAATTAGACGTAATGTTATTACATACTAGTTTTATCAAATAAAAGCAACAATAAAATATCCGATGTTTAAAAGTGGTTGAAAGAAAATGATCAAAAGCAATTATACATGGGAAAAGAAAGCAAACAGTCAGTTAGTACACGTGGTTAGTCTTTTTTGTCTTTGGAAATGGTAAAACTTACCACCGAAGCGCAGTGGTGTTAAGGAAGCAATAACCCCCAGGATGATTTTTGAACATAGATAAGGAGTGGATTGGGCATACAAAAAGAAGTGGAGGCAAAGGGATGGAGAGAGACAGAGAGCGGATTCATAACAAATGATCAGCATTACTACATGAATTGTTTGAACGGATAGCCATTTCAGCTGGCTGACCACATTCGCCGTGGCGGAAGGAGAGCGGATAGAAGACAGAGAAGAGAGAGGCAGAGAGAGAGTTTAAATTGGAAGTGGATGAAGTAGAGAGGAAAGAAGATACAATGGACGAAGACAGAAAGAAAAAGGTGAAGTACAGCAGAGCCTTCCTATAAGATACAGGAAGTGATAATAAGCAGGTAACCAGTGCTGGGGAAATAATAGCTAGTGAAAATTGATCATTCAACCAATGGATAAGAATGTCTCAAAGATAGGAGGTGGTCAGTGCTGGGGACATTGTAGAATTTTAGGAGGAAACCACACTTCCCATTCCAACCCCGCTTTCCCTTGATTCCTACTAATATTTTGGGTAGGCTCTCCTCGCTCCATTGTTAAAGGGTGCTAATGATTAAAGTGGTGATGTGCATACTATAACCCATTTTCAACATACTTTACCGCAAAAGCCAAGTACCATGACTCTTGTGTCGGTCAGTCCAGACTTGCGATAACTTTTACCTATCATTGGCAAGGGAAAAAAAAATGAAGTCTGGTTCCTTTTTGTACTTTTTCAGATTCCGCCTACCTCTACTAAAATTTGGAAAAGCTCTACCTGCTCCAGTTGTCAACGGATGCTAAAGATTAAAGTGGCGATATGGACATTATAGCCTATTTCCAACAAAGTTTACATAATGGCCATTGTACCAAGTACCTTGTATGGAGCAGTATAGCCTCAAGGTCGTTTTAACCTGACTTTGGTATAAAAAAAGTTGCAGAATGAAAATTGACACACAAGATAAAATTTAGTTCAAAACCCGCTTACCCTCGCCTGGAATCTTGAGAGAGCTATACTGTCTTGATGAACAAGTGATGCTAATGACAAAAGTGGCCATGTGCATTCCTTAGCCTATTTCCAACAAACTTTACTTAATGGTCATTGTACCAAATCCACTGTATGGAGCAATATAGCTTCAAGATTGTTTTACCCCTACTTTTGTAAAAAAAAAAAAAAAAAAAAAAAAAAAAAAAAAAAAAAAAAAAAAAAAAAAAAAAAAAAAAAAAGTTGCAGAATGAAAAATTGACACACAAGATAAAACTTATTTCAAAATCCGCTTACTCTCGTCTGGAATCTGGAGAGAGCTCTATTGCCTCAATGGAGGCTGTATAGCTCAATACAGTGGACTTGGTATATTGGCCATTATGTAAACTTTGTTGGAAATAGGCCAAGGAATGCTCATGATTACTTTTGTCATTATCATCACTTGTTTATTGAGGCAGTAGAGCTCTCTCCAGATTCCAGGCGAGAGTAAGCGGGTTTTGAATTAAGTTTTGTCTTGTGTGTCGCTTTTCATTCTGCATCCTTTTTTTTACAAACGTCAAGGTAAAACGATCTTGAGGCTGTATAGCTCAATACAGTGGACTTGGTATATTGGTCATTATGTAAACGTTGTTGGAAATAGGCTAAGGAATGCTCATGGTCACTTTTGTCATTAGCATCACTTGTTCATTAAGCTAGTAGAGCACTCTCAAGATTCAAGGCGACGGTCAGCGGGTTTTGAAAATAAGTTTGGTCTCGTCTGTTGAAATATTCCGTCTCTTTGTTCTTTCTTTCGTGCATTCCCACCTTCCCACTTAACTTGAACGTACGCATGTTGCTGGTTTTTCTTACTTTATTGATTAGCAACGCTTTTTCAATTTGTTATAACACCTTCAGCTATGGGTGATTATTAATCCTTGTTGAAGCGTAGACCACTTCACCCCAATCTTTGACCAAAAGTAAGAACGAGAAACTTCATCTTTGTTTAACTGACTAACCATCTCTCTTTTATCATGTAGACTTCACTCAAGAAGCCACCTAAAGCGGATAGATTCAAGAGACCATTAAAGTATAGTTATGACATGGTGAACGTGAATTGCACTTTTGCAGCTTTGACTTTGGTGTCCCGGTTGGCTCTTTTTCATTAAAGGTAAAAGACGAGTGATCTAACCTGGCAAAACAACAAAGACTCACCACTGAACAGTGTCTTATGTTTATTCAAGTAGAAGAACGAAAAGCGGGGGTGACTCAACTGAATGTGGTAATCCGGTAGACAAATCTCTCTTTTGGCTAATACGGCAAATCCGGAGGAAAAAGGACGACTTTGGTTGAATGAATTGTACCAGGCATTGGTGGAAATCGACATTTATACCTAAAAGGTGAATCGGGCGGCATGCATACCAGTAAACATGGGCAGTGGGAACTAGGACCGATCAGGTTATGTGACATTGGATCAGGACGATGAACAAGGTGGTGGTGATTTTTAGCATTCTTTATCTCTTTTACCCCTCTTTTTACACACGTAGCTTAGTCTCTCTTTTTTTCACTACTGGCCCCTTTATTACATACATGAACTTAGTATAGAAATTATTTTTATTTTTAAACTAATGGAATAAAAAACTCGTGTGTAACATTTTGTAGATCTTTGATATAAATGAAATAGCATTGGCTACGTATGTGCGTGATTGTGTATTGAACAAATACATATGATTGGAATCAGGCTATATGACTTGACATGTCGTTGGGATTGCATGAATCGGGATTTGAAAAGAATTGACTTGTCCAAGGTAGATTTTTACCACTGTGCTTCTTTTCTTTGGTCCGTCGTAATTCTCATAATGGCCTACTTTTCACAAGGCACGCAAAAGACGAAAGCAAGGGAAAACCAAATAAACGCCGACACTGACCACAAAGCATTGTGCATAAAATCAATTCTATGAGAACGTTTGCTAGAGAAGAACTTTTAAAGGGGACTTGACATGATCTATATGACATGATAAGACAGCCCCATCCATCAATCGTCATTTCTATTTTGCCTTTTATAAAGTCCTTCAAAGTTTTAAATGCAGCTTTTTTATTACATTCAAGTTAAAATAAGATTCATTTCTATATTACGTATGTCTATACTATGGTAAGATGGAGGAGGGGGTAGTAGTAAAAAGGGAGACTAAACTGTGTGTGTGTATGTTTTTGAAGAGGGGAAGAGAGATAAATAAAGCCAGAGATTATTGCCACTTTGTTCATCGTCCTGATTCGATTCGATCCAACGGAGAGAGAGTCACTCATATCATTCCTACTGTCCGATCACCTAATCCTATTGAATAAAGAGATGTCTAGTTAATCATGTTGTTGATTATCCGATTGTATTTTAGAAAAAAGTTACCTGTTCGAGTCATTATGCTAATTATCACCTCATCCAGAAAATGAGGCAAATAGGATTAATGATCTACCCGTATTCATCCATATTAACATTCGATTGCCGTTTACCAATCATCATCATCATCATCACTATCAATGCATTTATTGTAATCTAAAGTGTTTGTTGCTGAGCTACTGTCAATGGTAGATCTTGACTTGAATTGAAGACGGTTGTGAGTGGGCATTGTTGTACAGTGTTGAAGAGAATGACAGTGTTGTTGTTGGCGTAGGCTTTGTTGGCGTAGGTATAGTTTGACGAGCAGAACTGTCGCCATAGACATCCATTCAGATAGATGAATGAATGGATGAATTTGTTGTTATTTGAGCCAATTGATCCATTTTCGATATAGCTGTCGATTTCCACCATGTTTATGATACTAGTCTACTTCTTTTTTAATAATGCCTGGTGCAATCCATTCAAATAAAGTCGTCATTCCCCCGCCCCAGCTTGTCCATCACTATTACATAGTTCATAAACAAGGAGTGAGTATATACCTATTTTACCTAAACAAAAAAGAGAAGAGAGAAAAAGAAAAGTATTAATATCAGAGCTTTGAAGAAGCTGTTGATCCAAAACAGAAAACCCCATTTTACAGCACATTATTTTTTCCCCTTGTTGTTTGGCTGTTTTACCTTTTCCCCCAGTCCTTATCGGCCAAAGGAGAGATTTGTCCACCCGCGTTACTAAAAAGTCAATTGTTCCATCCATGCTGTTGTTTATCTACATAATCATTCCAACCAGTCTGAGCTACCTTTTTGACCACCACATTATGTAGCCCCCGTTACAACCAAAGAGAGTATCATAAACTCCTGATGGTGGGGAAGTCAGCATTATACATGGTGAAGATTTGTTCCGTTTAGTGGTCCCGTTAAAGATTCGTTCAAGGTACGTCGTATTTGATATATTTAAGCCGCCATGTTGAAGTGAATACTTGAAAGGAGGAAGGTAAACGTGGAGGGAAGTAATTAGGTGTCATATGAATAATAGTAATAATAATAAAAGTGAGGAAACAAAGGAAGAGAAAATGAAAAAATGTCAGCCCTCCCCCCTTTTTATGAGCTTTCATATTTTCAAATACCGCTATCGGTAGGTGCATGACATTAAGAAATGGATGGAAGCTTGTTACATTCTATACAATACAATATGACAACACAATCCTTCTACTTTTTAACAAATTTATACAAAATGGTATAACTTTTTATTTCATTCAGTTCAAAACATCAACCTATTCTACAATGTCTGTACTATGGTACTATAGAAGAAAGAGGGATAATAGTATGTGGTAAAGAGAGGGATTAAACCATGTATGTGTACTGTATGTGGAAAAAGGGGAATATGCAAATTCAGAGATCGCCACCACCTTTTAACTTGTGATCATTTCCTTTTAATTGTCGCTTAACATGTGAGATGTCATCATAACGAAAAGGGACCAGCACCTTGTCATTGGGATTCATGCTAGATAACCATTGAAAGGTACGAGTCTCATGATACCAATGACAATTTCATGTTTGTAATCGATATTGATATCAATCCGAATTGTGTAACTTTTTGCGGTAGAGGTACTTTTTACTTGAAGAAGACGAGCATGATTTTTCCTTGTCGGCGGCGATTGAAAATTGGGGAAATTGTAAGACATAGGCATCGGCCAGATATTTATTATTTTCCTTCTCTTCCACTTTTATACATTAAACAACAACAACAACAACAACAACAACAACAACAACAACAACAGATACAATGTGCTCCAAATCCCATCTAATAGGAGTAAGCAAGCAACTTGAACCACTGGTATTCAAATCATCGTTATCCAACCGAACATTACTACCTACCTTAATCCGACCTTATCAGCAACAGCAACAACAACAATCGACCTCATTTACCACCACATCCACTTCTTCACCAGTTGTTGAACTATGGCCTACAACTACTTCTTCATTACAGCCTCATCAGCATCAAAACAAGAATACTTCTGCCCATAGGTCCTTGTTAACAATTCCATCAACGAACAACCACCATCTCATCCCGACCTCTTTATCAACAGAACCTATTGAATCATCTTTATTGGACAATATCACCACACTCAATGATATACCTTCACCTTCCTTTGGCTTTTACTGGACACCACCTCACCAACAAGTTTTACATCCTTTATTACAATCACCACTCTTACTTCCTAACGACCCATTTGCAACCATACCCGCAGCAACCAAGGAAAGGAGACCTGACTATAAATTTGCTCATGGTGCTTCAGGTTTCGCCAAGCGACGACAACACAACAAGCGACGACCTTATCATCCACCTAAGCAACGTTTATATAGTGAACAAATGGGGGAAGATGCTTTCTTCCGCCGAAGTGATTCTTTTGGTATAAGCGATGGTGTTGGTGGCTGGTCTGGGTCTAAAGGTAAGTGGAAACAAAGACGTTGACTTGAAGTATATAACTTGCTCACTTTTTATTATTATTATTTGGCAACCCTAAGCGGCCGATCCTGCTTTTTTTGCAAGGCAACTGATGCACCACGCTTATTTAGAATTGGAACGCTACGACAATATTGACGACCCGTGCTTCTCCCAATATGAAAATGTCGACCCGGTGCAAATATTACAAAAGAGTTATGAAGCAAGTTTGATAGAGGCTGAAAAAGATGTAAGTGGTAATGAAATGAAAATTCAGGCTCACTAATTTGATTATGTATGTATTTAGGGTATTGTTGGCTCCTGTACTGCTTGTCTTGCTGTATTAAGACATGATGAATTACGAATAGCAAATCTTGGTGACTGTGGCATATCTGTGATTCGACGAAACAACTATATCTTCCGAAGCGAAGAACAACAACATGCATTCAACTTTCCTTATCAACTTGGTACTGGCTCTTCTGATCAACCCAAGGATGCACAGGTAAAATCGGCAAGACATGATAAAGGAGAAATTGCTAATAATAAGGATTTTATCTTTGTTTAGGTATTCAATGTCAAGGTTGAAAAGGATGATATCATTATTATGGGTAGCGATGGACTCTACGACAATCTCTTTGACAAGGAAATTCTGGCAATCATTAAAACACAATTGGCACCTTACAGCGATATGAACAAGATCCTACCATTTGAACCTCAACTTTTATCAGACGCCTTAGCCCATCGTGCAAAAACAGTTAGTGACAATCGACGAAATGTGGATAGCCCATTCCGGAAAAAAGCTATTCATGAAGGATATCATTATCAGGTAAAAAGAGTATAAATCCTAATTGAATTGATCTAACCATTCTTTGTGTGTGTATAGGGTGGAAAAATGGATGATATCAGTGTAGTTGTTGCTGTGGTGCGGGATATTGAAGACTCTCTTGATGGAGCATTAGTATAGTGAACAGTATGTTACTGTTATTAGCAATAGACCTTTCCTTCCCTTGTCATCTTTGATTCCCTTTGTATATATTAAAATCCTAGTATCCCTTCCCTTTGGCCCCGATGTTTTTACTTTCTTTTATATATAAAAATAAAGATTTTATTCATGTTATGTATATAATAAATAAAAAGAGATAGGACTTGTAGCTGTTTTTTGGAAAAGGAACTTGATCCCTTGACAGGCTACATATGAAGACAACATCTTTGATTCTGGGCGGGATTTGAAAGTGATTGAACGATAAAGTCAATCCACTGATTTTTTTTACTTTTTTTGAATCCACTCTCTTCATTCCTCAACACATGCAAACGAAAACAACACCGTCGACTCTTGAAGTAGCTTATCCATAGAAAAAGAACACTAACATTAACAGAAAAGCATTCATCATCTTGCTTTTATTGAACAGCAATATACTCGGTAAAAACTCAACTAGGAACAAGGTTAATATAGTCAGGGTGAATCTATCAACAAGTATATCGACAGTTGATCGCTTTAAACAATAACACTTTTTAACTCAGCAATGGATCCAATGGTTAAAGGTAAATATATAATATAGCATTAACTTTATTGTTACTTTATAGAAAGCTCATCGAATTACTGGTACTTTGCCAGCATATCTTTGTTAAACGAACTGTTGGAATTTGATTAACACCACAAAGGTAAATGAAATCATTTGGTATGATGGAAGATCAATGCTCATTTATTGACCATTCCATGTAGTATCCTATTAGATATCAAGTCAAGTAGATTGGGTAACTTTCTTTTATTAATAGATTCCCGCTCAGTGTAACTTTATTGGTGGCACTTGTGGGCATGAACGAATACCCAGGTAATGGGAAGTTATACTTGGAGGACCCTGACTGATATCAATGGGCTACTTCCGGATATGGACAAAATTGACTATTTGAAAGCTAACACGTACAGAAATAGGAAACGGGATGGATATGATGGTAACTTTTTTATAGTAAAGTCTCGGCAACATTACTTGTATGCCAAGCCAGCAATAACAAATGATTGGCATTCATCTCCCATCACCATTGATCACTTGTCAGCATTATTGACAGATACCATAGACGATCATCAAATGCCTTGGATTGAAATGGCACTCTTGTGATGAGCCTTTATTTAAACCGACTGGATTAGGGGATTGAATATAGGTATAGATATAGATATAGACGTAGTATTGTTATTAGATATAGACAAAGTTATGTTTGCTTTAATAAAAGACTTGATTATCCACTAGTTTACTTTTTTAAGCATCGTTTTTTATTATGGCCATCTGTATGTGTGGGGGAGATCAAAGTATCATATATGTATTTACAGTACAGCACATAATGAAAAAAGGAAATGGACATGGGTTATGATGGGTCTGTGATAAAGAGGGAGTTTATAAAAAAGAATGGTTTTTATTTAATAAAGTATAAAGTATATGTATATATATATATATATATATAATAGAAATAGCAAATGTCACAAAAAGACTATTCTACATCTATTCTAAAATAAAAATAAAAAAATGAAAAAAAAGCAAAACTAGCTACCAAGTATAACAAGGATAGTTTAGTTTAGTGGCGTTGATTGACAGTGTCGATGGATTCTGGACCTTGTTGAATACCATTCGGAGTAGGTGAATGTTCATTGGGACGTTGATGTTGAATTGCTGGATCCAATGTGGGAGGCTGAACATGTTGCTGATACGCAGTCCCATCATCATAATATGCCTGTTGATGATGCTGATCGTAATACTGATCATACTGTTGTCCATACTGTTGATCGTATTGGTGGTGAGGTTGTCCTTGTTGCTGGTCATAACCTCCACCATAGTCCTGTTGTTGCTGATCGTAATAGGCTTCATTGGAGTAATATTGGCCATGATGTTGATCGTGTGAGACTTGATACTTATGAGGATCATGGTATTGGTCATCGGCATACCCGCCAGCGGCAACACCAACCATACCAACATCATTATAGTTCATGACAGGAGACGTTACATCATGGAAAGTCATATCATTCAATTGAGGAGCATAAGGCTGCATAGGGACAGGTTGCTGATGACCATAAACTGGAGACATGACGGCAGGAGAATAGTTGTTGGCTTGTTGAAAGGGTGAGGTAGGTGAGGTGATGGCACCACTTTGTTGTTGTTGTGTAAAATCCCTGGTGCTATGACTTGGTGTAGTGTTGTAATCGTCCATGGGTTCGAATCCTCGCTTGTTTTCGGTATTGAAGATATCATCCATATTGCTGTTTGCCCGTCTTGCCCTTCGTTGTTTCCGTTTCACCAACATAAAGATAATTCCAATCAGAGCCACGGCACCTACCACTCCGCCGACGATCCCACCAATCAAAGCGGGGTTGCCAGTACTGCTATTTTGGTCGGAAGAAGTCGAGGTGGGAGAGATGGAAGAAGAGAGACTTGAGCTTGATGAACCAATGGTGGAGAGACCAGTAAAAGAGGATGTGGTACTTGATGTTGTCAAGGTAGATGGAGTGTTCGAAGAAGAGGCAACGACTGGTGTTGTTGATGCGACAGAATGAGTGTTTGAAGAAGTGGCAACGGCTGGTGGTGTTGACACGGTAGAAGGACTGTTTGAAGGAGAAGAGACATTGGCTGGTGCTGATGTTGGTTTTGGTGCGGAGCTTGACTCTTGTACTGGTGGTTTAGATGCTGAAGGAGTTTTAGTGGTATCAGATGGTTCAGGTGTGGATGTTGGTTTGTCGGCGGGAGTTTCCTTTGGTGAAGTAGATGTAGCATCACCAACAGCAAGAGCAACAGGTCCATTAGTAGTGGTATTACCAGCAGCAAAAACAACAGGTACCACTTTGGGAGTATCAACAACAGCCATAGTAGGTATGAAGATAATAAAGGAGTGTAAAGGGAAGGATTGAATAAAAATAAAAAAAGTAAAATAAAGAAAAGAAAAGAAAAAGGAAAAAGAGGAAAAATGATTCAAGATAAAAATACCCCCCCCCTCCCTCTTCATAAAATGAAATAAACTTCTTTGTGACACATTGTTTGGTCTATTTCAATTTTTGAGAGAAAATCTAGATCAGTTACCATT
The DNA here is from genome assembly GCA_025330725.1 of Chlamydoabsidia padenii. Taxonomy (NCBI): domain Eukaryota; kingdom Fungi; phylum Mucoromycota; class Mucoromycetes; order Mucorales; family Cunninghamellaceae; genus Chlamydoabsidia; species Chlamydoabsidia padenii. The sequence goes on along the minus strand of JAIWND010000034.1, from coordinate 130,769 downwards.
AGCATTTTTTTAAGGTCCTTTGCCTTTTTTTTTTTTTTACTACTTGATCCTTTGTATTGACCAACTTTGTATTGGCCAACTTTGTATTGGCCAACTTTTCACTAAGGAGGATACACTGGTCAATCCACACTTAGCTCAAAATAAATATTTAACCCCCGCTTTTTTTTTTTTTTCTTTTCCAAAATCCTGAACTTGTTTTTTTTTCCTCCTTCTCTTTCAACAGCTCAACCATGACTATCTGCAAATTCTTCCAAGAAGGACGATGTGCTTATGGTAACAACTGTAAATTTGAACACATTAAACTGTTTTACAAGTAGGTTACTTTTATCATATATAATAATACACCTTTTTTTGTTTTTTTGCATTGTTACCTGGCGTGACTAATTGACTCTCTCCCTCTCTTTTGCACCTTTATTAACATAGTGAAGCATCCATTCGAAAAGATATTAAAGAAGAACGACCGCAGTGGCCTCTATCTGTATTTGGTCCAGCAAAAGGTGAACCTAATCTTATTGTAGGAACTGATCGTAGTCCCGAAGAAGATCGACTGGCGTATTATCTCAGTATGCAAACAGTGGGTAACGATAGTCAATATGTAAGTAGTGATATATATATATATATATATATAAGTAAATAAGAATAACTATTGACCTTATTGATTCATCTGTAGCAACCTGGTTTCCAACAAGTCGAACAACAAATGGAATCACAAGTCTCTGCCATTCAATCAGATGTTAACGGCGCACTCCAACATTTTACTGACCACAAGGAAAAATCTACATCATCTACTGGCGGAGCATTTGGTGGTGGAAACTCTGGATTGAATAATCCCTTTCCTCCTTTTGTTGGGAAATCAACTGGCTTTGGTGGTGGTTTTGGACAATCCTCGAATGCATTTGGATCAACGACTAGTACACCTTCAACATTTGGTACCTCTTCTGCATTCGGCCAAAAACCAGCAACAGCGTTTGGAGCACCTTCTGCCTTTGGTCAAACATCTACATTTGGAACATCCTCTGCTTTTGGTCAACCATCAAGTACACCTGCTTTTGGCTCATCCTCAGCATTTGGTCAGAAACCAGCAACTGCATTTGGCACACCCTCTACATTTGGTCAAACACCAGCGACTAGTTCTGCTTTTGGATCAACTTCTACTCTAGGTTCAGGCTCTGCTTTTGGTCAAACATCAAGTTTGGGTGGTAGTGCATTTGGACAAACATCATCACTGGGAGGATCTGGATCGGCATTTGGCCAAACATCATCCCTGGGTGGAGGAGCATCAGCGTTTGGACAACCCTCTAATTTAGGCACTGGATCAGCGTTTGGACAGACTTCTTCTTTAGGTAGTGGATCGGCATTCGGTCAAACATCTAGTTTAAGTGGAGGATCAGCATTTGGACAAACATCCTCTTTAGGTGGTGGATCGGCATTTGGACAAACATCCTCTTTAGGTGGTGGATCGGCATTTGGACAAACATCTAATTTAGGAGGGACATCAGGACAACAACCATCAGCATTTGGAAATTCAGCGTTTGGTCAAACATCAGCACTCGGTGGAAGTACTTTTGGGCAACCAGCATCATCATCAACACCATCGGCATTTGGCACCACACCTTCTCAGACAGCGTCAGCATTTGGTAGTGGGGCAACATCACAACCTTTTGGTGCCGGTGGTTTTGGGTCAACAAACGATACTACTACTGTATCGGCTTCACAACCAAACACTGGTGGAGACGATATGAATGCTTTCACTGCTCCAAACTTTGAATTCCAAGGCATACCCGAAATGGAACCACCCATTGACGTCCGATAGAATAGAATACCACTACTAGTATAACTTTACTCCCCTTCTCCCTCGCCCCAGTTTTTATAGTATTGATTTGATACGTTATCAAGTCTATCAAATCTACATTAGACCTTGTATATTCCTTCACACTCTTTAATAAACCTTGTTGATCTATAATGAAATAACTTTTTGCTCATTTATTCGACCGGCGCTTGAATGTGCGGCCACTTGGGAAAAAAAAAAAAAAAAAAAAAAAAAAAAAAAAAAAAAAAAAGGCGTCGATGCGCCTTCTTTTATCTCTCTTGTCTCTCAATCTCCAACCACTAATGGCGTCTTACCGATCCTCTGTCAAACTACACTCCAATGATAGAAAACAACACTGGAGGGACAAGTTTCAATCTCATTGTGCAGATAGGATGAAACTGGCAAGGCAGGAACAAATGGATCAACGGCGGAATGACAGCGTAAGAAAAGAAAATCAACACCATCGATCGTATAGGACTAATCATTTATCTATCTAGTGGATGAATGCGGTTATGGCTCAAGAATGGGAACGATTCCAAAAAGAAAACCAAGAAGAACTCAATCAAGCCGGAGTGGATCTGTACGCAGATCTGGAAAACATGAACGATAATCAACAACACGGTAAGAATAACACTCGCTGGGTAAATGACACCAACTTGCTTCTTTTTTTTTTTGTAACCTCTTGTCTAGGGGAACCAGACAGTGCGCTCTATGAAGAATACGAACGAATGCAACAAGAAGAACTAAATACAGCCATTGAAACATACGAATCATTATCTCAACTTTCAACAACATGCATCAATTGTCAACAATATACCTTATTCCAACAGGGCGATAATCATCAGTGTGCTACATGCGGCTTTACTATGAAAAAAGAGGTAAAGCAAAGCATCCAATCAAATCTCCTCCACTTTTAACGCTTCTTTGTTTTGTTTTGTTTTTTTCAGTTAATAGATGCCTTGAACTTGACGATCCATAATCATGCCACCTCTTGTCATAGTCAACTCGAATTCATGGTGGAACCGGGTGTCAATGGTAGCATTATTGGCCTATGCTCTGTTTGTGATTTATGGATGCTCATATAATACTTGGATTTTAGTTTATAGTATACATCATTATATACACATATACATATATATTTTATTCTATACTGTGTACTTTTATATATATATATATACCATGCAAAAGTTATTAGCGCTTGCCATACTGCCAGCGGCGGAATTTTAACTTTAACAATAAAGTTGGCGGGCACGACGATTGTCCTTTTTTTTTTTTTTTTTTTTGTCTACTTCTTCCTCTTTATCATTCTCTCATATCACCATGACTTTCTTCAATACCGGCATCGACTCTCTTACTCCAACAGCTATAGATGCATCTCCCAAGCTTGACCAAGGAACGATAGCCGATTATTGCCATACTATTACTGATGGCGGGAGCTCTTGCAATGTAAGTTCACTCTTGTATCATTTATCCAACATACTCATAATCAAGGGCGCTGCTTTTTTTATGGACATCAATAGGCTTATTATCAAACGCGATCAAGTAACAAGGATTACGACCATCACCATGAAATCTACCTAACATATGCTGACACTCTGGAGGCGATCTTTGCAAAGTCTCTAGCATTTGACAGCAATAGCCAATTATCCCTTGTACAAGCTTTACAATTGGCCCTATGCCAACAAGACGACGAAGATTACTTTGGGGTAAAAAAAAAAAAAAAGGAATACTTTGAAGAAAAACTAACATATTACTGTAGAAAACATTTATGAATAACTATGATGCACCTCTTCAAAACATCCTTGGTCGACTCTTACAAACCAAAAACGCGCCTCTTGAATCCAGTAGACAAATGAAACGATTGGCTTTTGGGTTATTGATATCTGTCATTGGTGCTTGTCGACCTTTGGAATCATTATCGTGGGTGATGGAGAACTTGTGTGACCTGGATTGGTCTGCTCATCCGAATGGACAAGAATGTGTGGATGTTGCAATAACATTTGTCAGTACGGTTGAATGCTATGGGATATCAGGTAGGCAATTAAAAAAAGCTACTCATGTATGATTTGTAAACCGGCTTTTTTTTAATTGGCATATAGTTCTTGAAAACTTGGATCCAAAGATGGTAGACGAATATGCTTCTCCTCTGTTAACTCACTGTATCCAGGCATCATCATACATTGACAACATACTGAAAATGACCTCTCCACAAGACCAAGCTGGTGATATACCCAGTACTGTAGCAGCACTGGCCATCACTGACACTATACTTGACCTTGTCTCTTTCTGTTATAAAGCGTCGTCAGAGACACCAGTAAGTCGACCATGGCAAACCAAAAAAAAAGGGGAGTAAATTACTAAATGATAACCTTTTTCTTGATAGGCCCTTCTCTCTACAGCAAACTTCCTTTTAGTGCATCTCTTTGACAAGTTTGTCCTTAATGTTGACCTGGGTCTCAGCCATATCTACTACGAACGATTCCATTCAGCTTATACAGTGAAAGGCCCACGTGGAATTCATACTACATCAAGTCCAGACTACTCTTCCAAGGAAATAATAGATCGTGTAGATCGTTGCGTGGTAAGACAGAAACAAAAAAAAGAGGAAGGGACGTGGTCTTGGAATTAACTGACATGGTTTTCATCCTTCACTTGATTCAAAACATAGGGACTAGCAACACAAAACGGTGTGACATTTGACAAATTACTCACTATCAAGCAACACCATGGTTTTGAAAAGGCGACCAAGGAATCATCATTAAACTCTACCCTTAGCAATGATGGGATTATGTCCATCTTGGCATTATCTATCTACGAACGGCACTTGAACAAAACCACGACCAACTATCACCTTCTCTCTATGCTTATTGAACCAGAATGGATAGGCCGTTATTGTCTTGGGATGATCATGAATCTTGTCAAAAAGTAAGTAAAAAAAAAAAAAAAAAAAAAAAAAAAAAATCAATAAAAAGTATACTCATAATGATATAAATGTTCTAGTCCACAGGAAAGATCTCGAATTGACAAGGCCTTGCTAATACTTTTATACATGGCGGACAATGTGGATGATGGCAAGCTAAAAGTGACACGGGATATGCTCGATAAAGAATTTGGTGGACTGATGGATGATTATGATCAAAAGATGACTTTGACAAGGGCATTTCAGGTATGGAATGCTAATATTATACACAGAAAAGAAAGAAAGAAAAACAATTTGCTTACTCACAACAAACTGCCTTTTTTATGTATGCTTAGATAATGACATCGATTACCAGTATGGTAGACGACCCGAAACTTCGATTCATCGGCCACCAATTGATTGCTCGATTCATACAACTTGGCACTGACGATACACGGCTTTTTATTCTGACAGAACTTGTCGATAATTGTCCTTTCCCCACAATGCATACAGCCGCCATCGGACTACTAAAGGACCAAATCGACCACTCTTTTCATCAATTACAACATACTCCACCATACGATCGATCTGTCTTTTGCACCAAACTCTTACTGGACAACTTTTTTCCGATAATCTATGAAAATCAAGTATCTATCGACGATCAGGATCATAGCGGCTTCTGGGATAAGTGGAGCTATCATATGCAGGCATTGAACTTGTACTACTATCTCATTATGCGCGACCAGGCTGAAAACCACGTAAGTAATAAACGCAGGGGGGGGGGCGATGGAAATGTATATTCATTACTTTTGCACCTTGATAATGAATCTCTAAAGACAGGGGTGTGGGACGATAGCCACAGGAAATGGATGAATACTACCTACTTGGGACCTTTGGAAACATTATGTAATACTCTTAATGCAACATTTGAACATGTCAAGTCGGATAATAGATCTTCAGTAGAGCTCACTACCGATAATGATCAGGTAAGAATTCACTCCTTTTTGATCATGTGGAATAGTGCTTTGACTTGATTCCTTCTTTTTTTTTTTAGGTTGGCAAAACAATGCAATTGAACTTGATGATTGATACGATAAAGACAATCGCCACTATGGCTCGCCAAAAACAGGATAGTTAGAATAGATACTGGTTATAAATAGATTGTATAGAAGATCAATACCCTTATATTATTTGACACTATTAAAGAAGTAAGGGCACTTGGCTAATCGTAAACTTTATCGTATAAGCTTGATTTAAATGTCTTATCTATAATAAAAATCTATTCCCGACGCCTTTTACTATGCCTGACTGAAGCGTTGTTTGATTTTAATTGACCTGACTTTGACCAAACTGTCCTGACTTTTTTTTTTTTTTACAAATGCTGATTGACCAATGAAATGCATCAAAATCTTTTTTGAGGTCGGAATCCAGAATTGATCTATACAAAGCGTCATCCGGTAACACGAATCCTGTCTTCAGTTTGTGCTGCAACAGCGGCAAGATCAACATTGCATTGCCACGTCTTCCTCCCGAATCTCTTTGCCTTGGATTACGGACACCGACTTTGCTGCCCAGCTTCTCTCTATTGGATATAGTGAACCCCCATACCATGAAAAGATACCCGTCAAACAAGACTGAAGACATTGCAACCATTATCAACAAAATATACCCTAACCTCAGCCAACACCAAGATTCCTCTTTTTACGCCATCCGTGCAATCCTCACGACGAAAAATGCATTTGTGGATCGGATCAACATAGAAGCAACAGAATCTTTCCCCGGTGAAGCCAAGACGCGACGATCCCTTCAACTACTCTATCCTGTGGAATTCCATCACTCAATGTATCCGAATGATTAGCCCGGCCACCTCCTCATCACCAAGTTCGGAATGTCATTGATTGTCCTCTGAAATCTCGATGTGGAGCATGGTATTTGTGATAGGACAAAGATGTATATGGTCGACTTATTACAACACTCTATTCACTTTACAAGGAAAGAATCCAAATACCCATTTACCCTGCGTCACCGACAATTGCCTGTCCGTTCTGCCTTTGCCATGACCATGCACAGAAGCCACGGGAAAGCTCTGAACCATGCTGGTGCATACTTGAAACAAAACGTATTCACCCATGGTCAGTTGTATTTTGTATTGTCTCGTGTAACTGATTCGGCAAACATGTATGTGGCCGTCCCATTGTCTCCTTCCTCTTCTCCATTTGATCCTTCTACTAATAACATGGTTTACCTAGACGTAATACTGTAGATTGTTTACTAGTATATTTTGTCCCATTAGTATAGTTTGTCCCTTTTACCCCACCTTTTTTTTTGGTCAATAAACGACCGGGTCGCCGACTGGCGTCCCTTGTTGGGCTCTAGCTGGCGCCTGTATGTAATTAAGCTATGACGAGCGTTGTTATAGTGTAGGCATAGGTTTTTGGCATGATGAAAAGACTCTGGATTTTTTTTTTAAATGTAAATTGCTCCTCTCCTAGGCTACCCCTGGCAACGACACTTGGTTTGCTGAATTGTGTAATTCATGCAGAATCGGGATCTGAAATTAAAATACCGCCTTCACTTGCATGAATCAAATTTCGCTACCCTGTGAGCCTATCATTAGGATCAGGTGCGAGGGGAATATGACTAGGTGGGCCCATATAGGTATAGGTAAATTTGCATGAATTGGGGTTTGAATATGCATAATCAGTTGTTGGGTGGGCTATAGAAGACATGCTATAGAAGCCATGAACTCGACTAGAGACTATGTTTTTTGGAGATTTTGGGATGTGAAAGCGGTGTCGTCTGAAATTTCGTTACTCATGCTAAATTCAAAACCCGATTACCTTCCCACATGCATCTCCGTGTCGTTCACACACAGTGAAACAAAAAAAAAAAGCGACGTTTTGAAGAAAAGGATAATGATCTCTATTCCTCTTCTTCCTCTTCTTTTCTTTCTTTATATAACTATCAACTCTGCGATGATGAACAAAAGGTAAAGGTATCGAAAGAAGGATGAGAAAAGATGTGTCTAACAATCTATTCTATGTATTCAACCCCCGCTCTGGATGCCAATGAGGTGCGGTTAAGAACTCTGATCAACTTTGGGATGATGACAACTTGACGCCAAAGTTGCAAAGTGTTGTATGCTGTCCTGTTTGCAACATATTTTGGCGACAAAGTGTTCATGCGTCTAGAAACATCCGTTCTCTGGCTCTGTGCTTGGATTCGTGCCTTCTGTGCTCATTCATAACCATACTGCTGCTGGTTTTTTCTCTGATTCTCTTGCTCCTGCTTCTGATAACATTCCTCTACTCACGACATCCGGGTTATGAAACCCCGTTAAAAACTTGGCATTATCTTACTTTGGGCGGGATTTGAATGTTTTGTATGAACTTGACAAAAGTAATGTTTGTATGTATGAATGAAAAGTGTAAAAGTGCTGGTTCCGTAAACATGGGTTGCTCATGGTTTATGTAAAGACAATGCAAACTTTACACCAGGATCGTGCCAGCTCATTCTTTTGTACGTACCGAGAAGAAGGAAAAGGACTTGACTGATTCATCGATCTTGGCATTTCAAACTAACACTGACAGCCCATTTTTTGCCCATCACATATAATAATTGATCACGCTTCCTGGTATCAAAAGATGTCAATTTTTAAGATGAGCAGGAAAGGGGAAGGTATTTCAAAATGTTAAGACAAGGCATATATGTAGCCACTTTCCCGATTTGTCATTTCGACCGGGATTTGAATATGTTATTTGGCATCCCGCTTTCATGCATCCTCTAGAGCACATAACATTGATTATCTACTTTGTTCTTTCGCTGGTCTGGGTGGTATATGTATGTACTATTTTATATGAATGATACATTAAGGATTTGAATCTATGACAAACAGTACCCTGTCAGTGGATCGTCTCCAAAGCTAAACCCTTCGAAAGGGCCGCCTAAAAAAGTCCGCCGTCTTGTTCAGCCCAGTTCCTTTTTTTTTTTGTGACCGGCGAAGGAAAAAAAAAATTGAACAAACAAAAAAGGACTGAAATCGATTTTCAATCCCTTTCCTTTCTTTCTCCTCCCTCTTCCTTGTATTGTTGATATCATGGCTCACGCTAACGTTTGGAATTCTCGCCCCAAGACCTACGGTAAGGGCTCTCGTCAATGGTAAGTGGTGTAACGAAAAAAAACAGACAAACGTTGGAACCAACATTGCTTTGCTTTGATTAACTCTTACCCCTGGTACTCGATTGATTGATTCTAGTCGTGTCTGCGCTCACCAAGCTGGTTTGATCCGCAAGTATAACCTCAACATTTGCCGTCAATGTTTCCGTGAATACGCTAACGATATCGGTTTCCACAAGGTAATTGTCAATCAGCAGGCTGGGATGAATAATGGGGAGGAAGGAAATCATGAAGTCTGATACTAATCCTTAATCTTTCTCTTCCTGTCTTTATATAATATAGTACCGTTAAACGATGCGCTTGTCCCTGGTGATTCTCCTGGCTACTGATGAACCCTTTTTATTACCCTTATTTAGTTATTCATTATACAATTGTAATAAAAGTACATGGTTTTACATATATATGGTTTTTATTGAATGTCTTTAATAAAATTTGTATACTAGTGGGTGTCTATATAGGAACGTATGGAAGGTAGATTAACTTGTGCGCCGCTGATATGTATGGTGATGGTGCTTTTGTTTCATGCCTCAGTGGATGTCATTTTATCGGGACGGCTGGCTTGAAAGCCGTATAAGCCGGGGATTCAATCATATGTGGCGAAGGAATCATGCAGGTGGTAAAAGTGGGTGTAGATGGGAAGCTCAGTCTCTTGCTGCACTAGAGTATCGAGACAGGTGTACTTTTATTCGTAAGTTCACGGGTGAGGGTAAAGTGTCATACGAGTGATCTATTTGTGGTAAATCTTAAGTAAAAACCAGGATATAACTGGCTAAAACTTTCCTTTATCATCTTATCATAAAAACAGGGTTAAAGTGAACATTGCGTTGATGGCTAGGATGATTGTGATTGGTCAGAATATGCTTACCCCGCCTTTTTCTTTTTCTCGACTTTGTACCTTTGATGGTTATTGGAAAGTAAAGGGGAACAACCCAAATGTCATGAAATGTACTGTATGTGAGTATGACACGTCATACCTATGATGGAATAGATCACATCAGCATGACTCCCACATTAAAAAAATAATAATCATGTAACTTTTTTTTTTGTATAGGGTGGGAAAGTCAAAGAAAAATAGCGGGATTTGAAAGTTAAGAGCATAAAAGTGAGGTCTCCCTAAATTTTCCCACTCTTTCCCTTCTCCATTCACACTACCTGATCAAACTTTTTATTATGTTTACTTCCTCTTTACCACGAGTGCACGTTATTGGTTCTAATGCCTACGGTTATACAACTGCCATTTTGCTACTACTTCAAGGATACAAGGTTACAATGATGGCAAGTACATTCCCAGGTGACCCGGATTATTTTACATCGACTTACCATCCTGATGATACTACTTCTCAATGGCAAACTTTTGCATCTATATCTGATGCCAATTTACAACGTAAGCACCTAAATAAATAAATAAATAAATAAAAAAGAGCCGTTTTTTTAAAGGGGGGACGACATATGGCGTAACTTTACTAACTCTTTACTTGACAGATTACGATACTTCTACCTTCAAAATGCTTTGGAAGTTGGCCAAGTGCAAAGCAATGGAATCTGGAATAATGATCGGTGACAGCTTTAAGTATTATCAAAATCCAACGGCTGACCAGTTGAATCCTTGGTGGAAACATATCGTACCTAGTGTAAGTGACTCACGAACATGACAGGGTCTGGTATTGACCATCCTAATTTTATCTAGTTTGAAGTTATCCAAGAACAAGAACTACCAAAGAATGTCAAACTGGGTTATCACTACACGACAGGTAGGTTATGATGATTGATCCCATTCACAATCAAGTATTCACATGCCATCTTTTCCTCCATTATTAGTCCTGATCAACACAAAGCGATACATCGGATGGTTACAAACACAATTCCTGGCTCTAGGTGGAAGACAAAGAAAAACCAAAATCAACACATTATTGGATGCATTACACGATCATGTCAACATTATTGTCAACTGCGTCGATGATTTGAATACACAGTCGCATAGTTCTGTTAAGGTGGTAAACTATCAATGGATTGTCCGGGCCAGTCAAATTAGAAAATCTGTTAATGTCAAGACCCAGGATGGTGATATGTATCTTTACCCTCGTGGCGACGGCACTATTGTGGTGGGATCAAGGCACCAAGACGGTCAACAACAGCAACATCAACAAGATGCAAAGGATGTTTTGGAAAAACTCGCCGCGTATTGTCCTGAATTGAAATGGGGTAAAGGAATCGACTCGTTGGATATTCTCGATCAAGTAGCAATGACTAAATCCATTCATCCTCATGGTGCGCGCATCGAGAACCAATTCATAGGTAAGCAGGATAAAAAAAAAAGATAGGCGTATTGGATTCTCATACAATGCTTTTACTATCTAGTGACACCTTTGGGACGCAAGATTGCAGTGACACACAACTATGGTCATAACGGATATCAATCAACATGGGGATCATCACAACGTGCTATTCGTTTGGTTAATGAAGCTCACGCCGCTTTGGAAAAGGATTCCCAAACCATGTCGGAGCTTCTCTCGCGCCTGTAGTTTATAGTCGTAGTATAGGACTCCATTCAACCACACCTTTATTCCTTTTGTATATAAACTATATTGACTGTTGATAATAAATGACACAATAAATTTATGGATATAGCTATTGATGTTTGGTTTTTATTGTATATATGCTATAAATTAGAGAGGATAGAGGGGGTTTATTCAAATGTTGGCTACAGTATAATGGTAATAAAAAGGGTAACATGACAAAGGGGAGTATAAACTATATGGACAAAGGGTATGATACCAAAGTTTTTTTTTTTTTTTTTTTTTTTTTTTTTTTTTTTTGATAATGATGACGTTATGATCGATGAAGTATACATTGCTTGACAGGATCAACGACTTCAGCAGAGTTCCATTGACTCAATGTAGAAGTGGCCACCCAAATCATACTATGGTAAAATAAAATAAAAGTTTAATAATAATACAGGTTATCCGATTACCCCCTTTAATATCAATACATACCAAACTACACCAAAGAGAATTAAGAGATAATTGGCAAAACGTCGCATCGGAGGGAGTTGTAATGCCCTGAGATGAAACAAAGGAGGAAATACAAAACACAATGGAATACAAAATAATGCACCAATCAAAGGCACAAATTTGTCCAGCTTGTCCTTGGAGCCTACTATACCAATCCAGGCACACAGAAAGACAACCAGTACTCGAAACACATTCTTTTGCCATTTCACCACCGCATTGTTCTTGCCCGATCTTGTCGTAAAGAGTCCATTTTCCATGATACGAATCGCCGGGAAGAGTTGAAGAGGGATGGACAGACAGATGGCCAAGGAGTATAATGTTTGAATGGATGATACCATGGGATCCTTACTGGGAAGGTTGAGTAGAATGATGGTTTGTACTTGATCGCCAAATGTCATATAAGATAATGCACCCATAGATATAAAAAGACAAGTGATGATAAAGAGAGCACGGCGCAAGACAGCCGGGAATTGTTGAGGTTCCTTCATTGATTCAGTAATCGGAATGACTATAAAGTATAAGACGGGATCAAGGCTAGATTGTTACAAATAATATGATTTCATCTTTTTTTTTTTTTTCCCTCCTCACCTAAACCAATGCCTTCATAGGTAAATGCTGCAGTACCAATGAATAAGGGAAAGTAAATGGGATTCCATAATGCCACCGAGTCCGCCACACCCACCGTAGTCAATTCCCTAAAGTCATAGTAAAACAGGTAGGAGAGACCAATGATAATAAAGACATCAGCAATCAGAGCAAACACCGAGAGACGTTGGATCTTTCTGATCATGGCTAAAGGGATAAAAGCAAAGCTTTGGGCGAGAATCAATAGATGCATTGGCACCAGTAACCGACATTTAGAGAAGGTCAATACCAAGGATTGGAGATTTTCGGCCACAAATACCATGTAGGCACACACAAACCCGATTTGAGATAAAGTGATTGTCACCAGTACAGCCATACGCATTTTGGGACCATAAAGTACACTTCCCATGTCACTAAAGCTAGCAGGGATGACCAGTCTTGTTTGCACCAAAAGTAAAAAGGACCACAGTGATATCAGAGCCCATGCAGTCATTGCAAATATAGAAAATAACAATCCGCCGTTTTCAAACCTAAATAAATGACATAATTGTATGAGTTGATAGTGATTTGAGGAAGATTCATAACGTACCCTTTAGGAACAAACATGATACCTAAGAGAGTAAAAATAGAGCCGAATCAGTAATCAAGTTGGTCATTCAAATGATCCCTTACTTACCAGTTGTGACAAATGATTTCAATAATAAAAACATTGCTTTTCCAGGGGTAGCCTTTCCTTGAAGTGTTTGTCCAGGTCTTGATCTTGATAGCAGAGGCATTGTTTCACGTGCATGGAGGTGACGGTATTGTAATGGCTGATGATGATGATCCCTATTCTTGATAGTCGATACAGGAAATGGTAAAACAGATGTTGAAGATGATCCATTCGATTGTTCCATATCAGTCGTGGTGCCATAGCGTTGTTTCTGCTTTTGTTGTTGATTGTGAGTGATTGAGGAGAGAGAGGCATGATGAAGTAAAGGACCACCATAGACCATTACATTACCTTCTTCTTGTCCGTGTCGATGATGATCCCCTCCAAGACTATCCGAATCACTAGTACCGGTGGATTGATTCATATCATCATTATTGTCGCTACCATCATTGATGTCATCAGAGGAGGAGTCGTCCGTATCACTGAGATCTTCTCCACCAAAATGTCCATATAAACATAAGAATTCTACAAAGCTGCTGGTGACAAAGTTTGGAGGGCGTTTTCCTTGTCGAGCCGCCTTGGTGAGTACAAAGTGTCGACGGAAGCCACCTGGTTGTTTCAAGGATTGCAAAAGGGGATCTGTCATTGGTGTTCGCACTGCAGGAAGTGATATCGATTGAGTTCGTTGACGCCGTTGTTCTAAATGTTCGACATGAGCAGTCCACTTGTAGATATCGTCGAGAATAGCCCCACTAGGTAACAAGTGATGAGTATTGTATGTTAATGGTTGCTTGTCTTGGTCTTGATACACTGGGTTTCTTTGTTGTTGTAAGGGTTCCTCTTCTTGCTGCTGTTGTTGTTGTTGTTGTTGTTGTTGTTGTTGTTGTTGTTGTTGTTGTTGTTGTTGTCGAATTTCTTGTTGTTTTATCTGTTGTTGTTGTAACTGTTGTTGACGTTGTTTACGAGATGACCTTTTTCGTGGTGGTGAGGGTATCATGGAGGATTCACCCCCAAATGGTGGCAAAGGAGGTACGGAGACCTGTGGGTATACAAGGTGTCGTTTCACCACTTTGGCAACAGTCTCCACAGGCAAGTCAATGGTAATAGTACGTTCCATAGCAGAACTTGTATAAAACAAAGTAAAGTAGATAAAAAGGGGGTTATAATATCAGCGATTAATCAAATGAATATAGAAAAAAGAGAAGAGAAGTGGGGAAAAAAAAAATTGGGGTCTCAATTTTTCTGGTTTGAGAGCGGCGTTTTAATCTATGAGGGGGGAGGCGATAAACTGTTTCTTGTTTTACAGCGTCCAAAGTCTTTTCCATCCTTCTTCTTCACATCCATTCCACTTTTTATACTTACGTCCACTATACTCTCTTCCTTATATACGCACTCACTCTTGTACATGAAAATAAGGTGCAATGGAACAAGAAGGTAACATTTTTATACCTGTAGCTGACAAGACCGTAGGATAACACGAAAACAATAGAATCACTCATCACGCTCTATTCTTTTTTTTTTTTTTTTTTTTTTTTTTTTTTTTTTTTTTTTTTTTTTTTTTTTTTTTTGTTAGCCATATGTAGAGTGTGTCGCTGTGAAGGATCGGTTGAACAGCCATTATTCCATCCTTGCAAATGCTCTGGCAGTATTCGCTATGTCCATCAAGACTGGTAGGTTCAAAAATTTGCCCCTTTAAACGTCACTAATGAATACTTGTTTATAGTTTGATGGAATGGCTTGCTCATAGTCGGAAAAAGCACTGTGAACTGTGTGAACATCCCTACTCCTTCACTCCAGGTACATAATTACAATATATTATACTTGTGTACCACTTGAACTCAACTAACTGTTTTTTCTGAAAAAAAAAAAAAAAAAAATCACTCTCATAGTCTACCGTGTGGATATGCCTGAATCTATTCCTCTGCGTTTATTCTTATTACAGCTGGCAAAGAAGTTGACGAAGCTGATCTATTTGGTGTTACGAGCCTGTCTGGTGGCGTGTGCTTGGTTATTTATTCTGCCTTACTTTACCATCAATGTCTGGCGATTTTACTTTTGGAGTGGTCAGCTCTTATCTGACCAAATACAACAATTACAAAACTACTCTGCCTCCATCAACCAATTCCATTTATCACCTTCCTCTACCCTCAATCTCAACACCACTAGTTATTCTGGATCTCCTTCATCTACAACTATACTTGAACTGGTGACGCCTACTGGAACTCCATTTAATCAATCTGGTGAACTGACTGGAAACATAACGACATTCCCCAACATGCCTGCTCAATTTGTCATACTAGGTCAAACATTTACAACGTCTGATATCAGGTAAGCTTTATCATCGTATACATTATAAATAGGGTTGCGCCACGATATACTAATGCTCTTATTTTGGAATTCACTATTAGAACCTTTGTTGCGGATTGCTTTGAAGGACAAGTGATTACTTTTGTTACCTTTGTGGTATTTGTTGCAATCTTTTATTTGCGTGAATGGATTGTACAAAACATACCTGAAGAATTGTTGGACGATAATATTGAAGAACCTCTTATTCCTGAAAATGATCCTCACGACGACTTGGCACTCTTAGACTTTAACGACCAACAACATGAAGAAGGAAACGAACATGGTAATGTGGATAATGACTTGATATTTGATAGACAAGGTCCTTTGGGTCTTGATGGTGACAGCGACAGCGACTCTGGCAATACACATATATCAGAAGATGAAATCGACAATGTACCTCCGATATCTGCTTATCGCTTATGGCCTCACCAAGTGGGAATGGACAATGGGGACTCATCCAGCTCAAGGGCGGAACACGAAGCATTACGAAATAGACGAGCAACATCCGAACCACCAATGTCAAGACAACTCTTGGATATAGATGGTGATTTTACAGTATTTGAATCTGCAAACGAAGACATTGATCGGCAACAAAGAGCATCAAGTGCGGAACCTGGGCTACAATGGTACAATTCGCCATCTCCTTTTGACGACCCTTCTTCATCGAGCCACAACTTTCGCCATCAACCTTTGGGAAACTTTCAGCAATATAACCAGCTTCATGCCGACACCCTCTTCCCACCTCATCCACAACAAGGTCTTGACCCTATCCCAGAACAGCATGAAGATCAACATGAACAACATTGGCCACAAGATAATAACTTTGACAACCAACGACCACAAGTAGCACTTCCACCACCTCGACTTGATCCACAAGTACCTATCAATGACAATGACAATAATGCCGAAGATGATATTTTAGATGTGCTTGAAGCTGTTGGTATGCGGGGTAGTTTATGGAAGTTGATACAAAGCATCATCCTCATTGGGCTGGTCATTAGTAGTTGTCTGGGGATAACAGTCTGGATGCCTTATTTAATTGGAATGACATTTGTAATGGTAAGCATATTAGGTGCAAATTAACAAGGACGACAAAAAAGAAAAACTAATATCTTTATTATCTTTAGGCGGATGTCTTTGACTTTATACGAGTACCGTTTGTTTTGACTCGAATGGTGACTGATCCTGTGATTGATTGGCTGATTACTCTTTTCACTGATATGATATGGCCCACTACTATACAATCTTTGGAATCACTCTCAACAATAATGTCCAGTTACTACACATCTATCACGCCCATCACTATTCAACATACTGTGACAACAATGGCTCTACATCTCTCGGGCCTACTAAACACAAAGACACCATCACTTGCTTCAATAGCCATTACAAACAATGGGACAATCGATATATCCTCACAACTACATCATGCTTCGACATTCGAACTTAGTATACTCAACTCTTTTGAATCTGCATTTGACAGGCTCTTATATTGGATCAATCAGGTGGAACCATCTTTAAAAGTATTGGCAGCTTGGTATCGAAACTTGGCGGTTGGCACATCGACGATGGACAGAACTATATGCATTGTCATCGGTTACATTGTCGCTTTGGCTATGAGCTCCTGCTACTTTTCACAGTCGTTGGCAAGAATCATATTTGGTGAACGTGCTCATGGAACGATTCGACAACAGTACCTTATTCTGAAGACTGGCTTCTTCTTGGCAATTGAACTCTTCTTATTCCCAATTGTCTGTGGTGCTCTTCTGGATTTTTCTACTATGCCTCTGCCAAGCTTATCAACTATCTGGGGCAGCTTGGAACATACATGGATGAATCCGGTGTCTTCTGTTTTTACCTATTGGTTCGCGGGTATGGTGTTCATGGTGATGTTCACATGGCTGATCACAAACTGTCGTGAAATCCTCCGTCCTGGTGTAATGTGGTTTATCCGTGATCCTAATGACCCTCAATTCCATCCCATAAAGGAAATTATCCAGCGACCTATTGGCAGTCAATTGAAGAAACTCGGTACCAGTGCTACTATGTATGCTCTTATCATCATCATCGGGGTTGGCGGCGTTGCTCAAGTCATCCACTACTTTGGGCATGACTTTTTACCTCTGCAATTGAACTTGTCGTAAGTTAAATAAACAAGGGGGAAAAAGCAAATGATCACGATAGGTGTCTAACATTCCCTCTCTCTTATCAAATTATAGGCGACCTCTTGTTGTAATGCCTTTCGACCTCATAATTATACACATCATCGTACCCGCCATTAATCGATATTTCCGACCCATCAGGGTCATCAAAGGATTCTGGATCAAATGGATGCAATTTGTGTGCCGACAACTACGACTAACTTCATTCATGTTTGGTGTACGAACAATGGACGAAGAAGGTGTGATGCGATATCCAACATGGTCGGGCTGGCTACACGGAACCATATTACAACAGCATAATCACCGGCAAGATGGTGTCTTGGAATGGAATGGTCAACTGGTGCGGGCGCCAAAACATGATGGGGTCAGATTCATCCTCGGAAGGCGCATGCTCGTTCCCGTCGACACGGTGACTCTTTTACCTTTGGACGAGAATGAACGAGAATTTGGGCATCCTGCCGCCCGAGGTCCTGGTGGTGAAGAAGCGAATACGGTTATTGTCTACACTCCTCCTAGATTCAAGCAGCGGGTGATCTTGTTTATGACGATTCTTTGGATCTCTGGTAGTTGTCTTCTTTGCTCATTGACTATTCTGCCTCTTGCCTTGGGTAGATACATCTTCAAAGAGGGATTCCATCTACAAGTGCCTGTGCATGATATGTATTCCTACTTTGTTGGTGGTATTATTATTCTATTGACTGGGGCCTTGGTCGGATACTTTACAGCAGTGATTAATGATGTTGTCTCTCAATCTAATACGACGGGTAGAATGGCCAGATTTGTGTCTCACTCTAGAAATCTTGCTCATATGGTAAAGTAAATCATGCTAAAAAAAAAAGGATGGCTAACTCACTCTTTATTTATGATCGCTCGAAAAGGTCTTCAAGTGGTCGTTGGTTATAGGGATCTTTGGGGTGGTCATTCCTTTATTATTTGGCATGATGATGGAAATGTATCTTCTGGTACCTGTAAAAGATTTCGGTGAAAAGATCTCTCTTCCTGATATCATGTCGGTTTGGATTCGAGGGTTTGCTTGTATGAATCTCTTCCATGGCTTGTTGCATGTTTTACCTGCTAATTCATTCCAAGCTAATTTGACCCAGGTACTATTACTCACATAAAAGCTTACAAGTTTACTAATCCATTCCCTTTTATTACAGGCATTCCGACGTGGCGTTACAAACATGAATCTTTGGTTTTTATGCTCTGAAGTATTGGGCCCCCTCTGTCTATTCTGTATCACAGCACTGGTGGTACCCTTTTTAATTAGTCTAGTGGTTATCCAATTGCTCATTGGTAAGTGAGATGAAACTAATTTTTTTCTCTTTCTATTTTACAAACAAAAGCCACATATTCATGCTTTTTTATCCTTAGATTCTGAAGATTCGATGGGAAAGATTGAAATTATTCAAAACGCCTATCCTATCAGCATCATGTTAGTGGGGTCTTATTATATTGGTGTTCTCTTGGTAAAAATGGGCCGACGCTGGGTGCAATCGATTCGTGAAGATTACTATCTTGTTGGAAGAACATTACACAACATGGGCGAATAACATCTCTTGGTTGGATAGACTACCTCTAATCACATCCTCTTTTTAACTTTAACTTGTACATACATCCCCTCTCCTCCCTTTTTATTTTACCATAGCTCTAGGCATACAATATATAGTTTGATTATTCTTCCTTTGGTTTGTTTGACCTGTAAAAATAAAAACTCTTATAATAAAATTGTTATGCTATCATATTTGTTTATTTGTGCAATCAATCCATTCATTCATGCAAGCAAAAGGCGGGATTTGAATTACGGACTTTTAAACCTTCAAGTTGGTGGCTCCATTGTAAGGAGCTTTTTTTAATTATTTCCACCACTGTCGACCAAGACACACACACACACAAAAAGCCAGGCAGGGACAAATGTGATATCAATTTTATTTCAAGAGTAAGAGTATAATTATACATAAAACTAAATATAATGGTATTTTAACACCAAGTAAAGGCTGTGGTAGGTAGTAGATGATACAAGGCAGGAGAAGGTATTATAGGGGGTAAAAAGGGTGGTGTGAGATTGGTCAATGAGAGCGCTTGGTGATGCATTGGCGTTTGTTGCTGGTTGTCTTTTCGAGTATCCATTCGAATTCAGGGATTGATAGTGAGCTTCGCATCATATACATGGATTCTTTGGCTTCTTCAGGGGGCATTTGGACACAGTGGATATGGTATACATTCAAGACATAATACAGATGATCATCAAGGTAGCTTGTCAAAGTCAGTATCTGATCGATTGATCCAGGCACGGTGAAGCTTCGTAGTTCGTACATGATATAAAGTCCTTCAGCCATTAGTTTTACCAGATAAAATGTGATATGCTTGCCTATGAAAAAGATTAGTTTTATATATATATATATATATATATTTACCTTTATGATCTTCATCAATTTCAAAGTCAAGTCAATCGGGAATTCATAGTCATCCGAGCCAAACATAGCCGCCTAATTAGATTGAAGGGCAGTAACACCATCATTACCAAGGGTGTGGCGGACATCTTTGTGCATACATCTTGGTGTAACAAGAAGTATGGAGAAGATTGATCTATAATATATATAAAAATTAGCAACATCCCATGTAACAAACCACACCCAAATCTTCTTTTTACTTACAAGAGATGATGAACGTTAGATTCCCAAGTTAGCTTGCCATTAAGGGTATTGTTTAAAGTCAGTTGCTGGATTTGTACAACACCATCGTGATATCAAACCCATTTGCATAATATCGGCCCACAGCACTGGGGTACTGAAAACAGAGTCCAGAGATATTGATTGATATTTGTCCACTAAAGTAAAAAAAAAAAAAAAAAACAGCAAGATGATATTAGTTTCTCAACAAATGAGATCTTTCTATTTTTTACCTATTGTCATCATCATCTTCATTACCAGTGCCATAAGGTTGGGAAGCTGTTGGTGTCGGTGTTGCTGGTTCGCCTTGTTGTCGTTGCACGTGTACTTGTGGTTGTGAAAGAATAAAAGTATTAATGCCAATGATGTTGTCGTTTACAGAGATATAATTGTTGACAGTATTGCCGGTTTCTGCTTCTTTGATTCCACAGAGTATTGATTCGGCGTCCGTAGCATCTAGTTTCTACGGAAAAATAAAATAAAACCAAGTTTAGTATCGAATGTTCTTGTTGTCTATCTATTATATTCTACCTTTGACAACTCGAAAGCGTTTTTAATGCTGTGGATATGTTGTTGACTGATATGCTTCATATCAGTGGCCTAATACAAGTCCGCTTTGTACCTATGCAAGTACTTCGCCGCAGTGTCTTCTGTAAGAGGTTAACCGTCTGCTTTAATACATGATAGATAAGTTTTGAAGGTGTGATCGGGTGTGAGAGAATTAAAATCAAAGAATGATGGAATGTGGGGCATTGTGAGAAGATTTAAAGGAAAAAAGGAGTGTTTTATAATTTTGTCCAGTGGGGTTCTACAAAATTACGCGTTGACCTGAAAAATTAAGGGGATGGCCCATCAATTTGTGATTGGCCAAATCAATACATGCTCCGCAGAAAACTCGCCACCATTATTACAGAAATAACGCTTCTTCTTTACTCTTCTTTACACATTATTATCCACAGGACACATCTTTTTGGGAAGTCGGACTAGGAGGAAGGTCGACAAATGTCTATAGCTTACTGTCGGATCATTGCGAAGGTATGCGTTGGACTGTTCTGCTCAGTTAACTTGCACTGGGGCGCCAATCCTGGGGTCGACAAATTCTGAATCTTGTGTGGTGGCATGTTCTCAATAATGTGTCGTTACCTTGCCTCGGTAGTCGTCAAGTGGCTGATATTACCATCTCCTCCTGTGTGATAAACTAAATGAAATCAAAAGGTAACAATCAACAATGTAGAAATTATTTACTGCTTGTTTTTTTTAAGTAAGTCTATCATAGACAAGAATATGGTAAGGTACACCTGGAAAAAGAACAACAGTAACATGGACATCACCAACAGACGCTCTCAACTTGAAAACTAATCGACAGTGCACTTACCTTGGAACATCAAACTGTCTTTTACTAAAGGTGGATATCGTGGTATCTTCTCACCAGAACTGAATCTCATCGATCAAAAGGGAATTCTTGTTGGACACCGACATGTTATCTTGATAATATCCGAAGCTACTGGGTCCTCTCTGGTTTGGTTTTAATGTAGAACTATATCTTTTATTTGATTAATTAATAAACAACGTCTTTGTAATTCTCTGCTTTAAACTTTTTACACACTTTGTTATATTGTTTGATGGTCTATTAATGAACATTGTCACCCCGTGCCCACCTTTTCTGTTTTTGTAGGCCCAGCTCTATTATGTTTACATACACATTGTGGACCATGTTCAGAACGCAAACAAAAGCGGGATTTAAATATCACTTGAAGCGCCTTTTGTGGAAGACCAGTATTAAACTTTTATAAATTAATACCAACAGTAGGTGATCATACAATTACATCATCACAAAGAGTAAAGCAACATTGGCATTTATTTAAATCAGGTTGTGAGAGTATTAATTAAAGATACAGACATGGTATAAAAAAGATTCATGGTGGGGAAGGGGCTATACTACATAGTATAAAAATCAACTAATCTAATTTAGAGGAGCTTATATTTAGTTAAGGCTTTATTATTGTTGTTCTTCAAGTTGTTCCTGTCGTTTTTGTTGCTGACGGTGATAAAAAAGATCGCGGAATTCCCAGTCCTTCTTTGTTTCCTGATGACAACGCACAGGATTAAAATGGTGAAGTAGGTGGACAACATCAGGAAAGACGATATCCTCGATTCCTTTTGCCCAAATAAAATCCAAATGTTCCCAACTGTCGATAGATTTGATGTAGGCGAGAGGTCGTGGCAAGTCGGCAGATAGGACATTAAAGTTGACTAAAGAATCAGAGCCACCGTAAAAGAGTGCCATAGGTGTTGTGATTTGCTTTGTCGGGAATTTTGGTGGAATATGGTCGGTGACACTCGATGATCTTTTGAAGGGAAGTCGACTGGGCATTTCATCAAACATTTGGAATTGGCCGGTTCGGATGATTTGGAACCAATGCTACATGTTGTTCAAAAAAGGATGATCAGTTTTTTTTCAACGTTGTGGATCAGTTTTGTAATGTCAACTTACCACCAAGGTTTTCACGCTAGTTGGACTGTAAAGATGTTGATAGCTGACCAATTTTTGTTCAGGAGTCATATTAGTACCGGTCCAACCAAATAAGAAGCGGACACATGCATCAATGATTCGGACAAACATGGGAGGGCTCACCATGCGTTGCCAAAACATAGCCAACTCTAATGGTGTTTTCCGTCCAAAGATTAGGTAAATGACAGCAGGAGCAGCCTTGACAAAAGAATCGATCAAAGGGTTTTGGAGACCAATGGGAGTGGTGGCTGGAGCAAGGGCGATAAAGAGGTTAATCTTTTTGTTGAGTTCCCGATTAACTGAGAGAGATGAGAAGCCTAGAGCCGTGCCTTGAGAGAATCCAATATAGGTCAAATCCTTACGCCCGGTAGTATTGAGTATATACTAATATAAACACAATGTTAAAGGTTAATCCATTCCATTTTTTACTTTTTACTTACATCCACAGTATCAGGAAGATCATACATGGCTAATTCATTTAAAGAAAAGTTCCAAAAGTTGACATCATTAGCACCAAGTTTTTGATGAGTCTGACTGTATTTGTTCCCGCGAGCGTTCCCCAACCAAACATCATAGCCCAGACTTGCCAATAATAGAGGAAGGTTTCGATATTCATCAGTGTTGCAAGCCCATATCTCTGATGACATCAGAAACCCGTGATAGAGTAACACTACAGGTTTGTTGCTGCCATTCTGACCATCTTCAGAGCCATTTTCGGAAGCACCGTCTTCTTCAGTATCCCTAGACGCAAATTGATCCAAAGAGTTGAGTATTTCGATTTCCGGGCCAGTAAGAATGGGTTTGTCAAATGGGACATCATGTTTTTGAGACTTGGTAGAAGGTATCCGGTGAGCACACAAAAGGTATTCATCCCGGGTTTTGACCAAGTGTTGTTCAAAGTTGTAGTGACCCCTAAAAGAAAAAAGAAGTGATATAAGACTGGGGTGTGTGCCTGTTTATTTGTTTATTTGTTTTCCTTACCACAAGTTTATCATTTTTTCAAAGGTTTCTGCATTTTCGAGAGAGCTGACATGAGGTTGTTTGTCCAGTTTTGATAACCAAGGAAAGTATCTAAAAATTGGTCAAGGAAGAGAGAAATGGTTAGATTATACTATGTATACAACTTTGTGTTTCTTTTTTTAAAATAATAAAAAAATAAAATAAAAAAACTTACGCTGATATAAAGGAATCA
This sequence comes from Chlamydoabsidia padenii, assembly GCA_025330725.1. NCBI lineage: Eukaryota > Fungi > Mucoromycota > Mucoromycetes > Mucorales > Cunninghamellaceae > Chlamydoabsidia > Chlamydoabsidia padenii. The sequence continues at coordinate 106,752 of JAIWND010000034.1, read as the reverse complement.
ATAAGGTCAATTACAAATTGAGGCAAGATGCCAGTGATGATTCGTATGATACTTTCAAACACAAAGAATATGATTGTGAAGATGATACTAATCAAATAGATAAAAGGATACAGTTGGTTAGTTAGTTTACAAAGAGGTAGTTATCCTTGTTCATATTTACTTTTGGGAGTCTCTAAACGACAACCTATCCAGGATAGGTATAGAGAGATACATTGTGACAAATTGAACAAAGAAAAGAGAAAAAAAAAAAAAAAAATGAGAACAACCCAAACTTTATAAGCCCAAGCATTGATTGAGATTAAAATCCCGCCACTAATCTTTCTGTGATATAGGATTTTTCTTTTCATCTCCACTCTCTCTCATCTTTTATGGATCCCAGCTTCCACTCGAATCGTACAAGCCTTCTTAAAACGTGTTATGTCTGATATCAAAGTATTATATCATAAAACAAAGAAAAAGACTATTCAAGACGGGCGCAAATGTGGATGCCTGAAAAACTAACAAACTCTGTAATAGGATTCATCCTATCGAACCACGGGGTTGTATCTATCGCTTAAAAGTTGGACTAATCTGTACTCTTAATAGTCATTACCACAATGGTCCTGGTTGGGTTAACAAGTCTTCGACCTTCAACTCTACTAATCTTTTTGTTTAAATCTGTCTACTCGTTGGTGGAAAAGGAAAAAATGTAAGGATTGGCAGTAATATCAATTTGGGGTGGGACTTGGAATACAAGTACTCATCTTCTTTTGTTACATAGGGTCAACTTGAACAGTATTGTAGTTGATGACTCTATCAATTTGCAATACGCACACAAATAGATGGTCTCTCTGACTGATACGAAATCATTTGGTAAATGTGGATACTTGACAAAAACCATTCGACCTGGAAATGGCGCACACCTCTCATCATCTTAATAGATTGTATTTGATTAGTTTTTACCACCGTAGATAGCTTTATGTCCCCCCCCTCCCTCTTTTTTTTAATAAAACTTTTGAAGCATATCACACAAAATAGGCTTTGACTTGACTGTTGTTTGTAATAGACCTTCATCATCGAGGATCCTATGCATTCATCAATGCAAGGCAGCTTGGATTATGATCATTTACAACATTCATGCAAAATGGACATATTTATAATTTGGGGATATTTCAATATATTGCTTTATTATGTTTGTTGCTAAACCAGTCTATTCTAATCTATTATATTATAGGACTACTACCAATACTACTAATATTACTCTAATCTATTTTTTCTTGTTGCCAGTGACTATATGTATAAATAAGAGATATGAGTGATTCCGTTTGACTGTATACAGTATTATATTTTGTCTTACCATTAAACTAAACAAAAGAGACAAATAATAAGGAGGGTAATGGTTAGTTCAAAAGATTGATGGCAAAGAAAGTATCATTCATTCAATAACTTACCTTGAAGTGAGCGATATCGCCATCTTCCATCACATAATCCTTGCCTTTTTGTAAAAATTTACCAGCAGAGCGCACAGCGGCTTCCGTACCAAGTTCATGTAGATCGTTGTATTTCATAATATCCGCTGAAATGAATCCCCTTTCAAAATCCGTGCTACAAAAGAAAAGAGAGAGAGAGAGAGAGAGAGTCAGCACCACTTTATTCATCTGGGGGGGGGGGTTTAAAAAAAAATAAAAAAAAAAAAGGAGAGAGACTTACTGAATGACGCCGGCAGCTTGAGGTGCTTTGGAATAATTCTATTATCGTATATAAAAGATGAGATCTTGTTTCTAGTGATGGTGATTTTTGTTTACCCTGACAGACCAAGCCCGCACTTCTTCAGGACCACATGTAAAGTATCGAAGAAGATTCAAGGCTTTATAACCAGCGAGAATCACTTTTGGTAGCTGAGATTCCACGCCTTTTGATGCCAAGTAGTCCACCTTTTCTTCTGGTTCCATTTCCGAGATCTATATACACAATACAAAGGGAAAGGTATGATTAGTCTTTTTAAGGGTATTTTCTTTATGATTCCATTTACCTTTGATTCAAATGCCACGGATAGCGGTATGATGATATCACCAGGATTGTTTTCATTCACCCATTTCTGAATATCAGTTAACCTAAATAATCCACAGTCAGTTAAAAAATGGTGATGTTGGTGATGTTCTGATTTTTACCCTTGTTGTGATTCCCCAGAGAGATAATGATCCAAACTGATATTACATAGATAGACCATGGGTTTAGCAGTCAATAGATGTAGAGAATTGATAACTTGTGCTTGGTGAATATCCCAGTCGCCTTTACGTACGTCGCGAGTACCACTGGCCATAAAGTTGGCGATTTGTTCAATAGACTGGACATGTTCCTTCACAGTACGCCCATAGGTTTGACTAGTAGTCGTTCCTGATGATTTGGTGGCCACTCGAGTCCATTCCCCTAATTGTCGCTCCACACTTTCTTCGTCCTTGAGTCTTAATTCGTCTTGGATGATGCCGAGATCGCGTATTGGGTCTACAGTGTTTTCCACATGAGTTACATCGTCATTGTCAAACGCACGCACCAAGTGATATAGTCCATCCACCGAAGCCACGTTTGATAAAAAGGCATTTCCTAAACCCGCACCTTTGGCTGCACCACGTACTAATCCTGCAATATCAAGTACTGTTAACTAGTTGTCATATTAACCAAAAAGAAAAAGTCAATATAGTGGGTTCATTAAAGGTGCTTTATAAAGGTTCAAAACTTACGTGAGCAGGAGTAATCTTTTTGGGTTGATATGTTTCGCATAACCAGTCGAATCGTTCATCAGGGACTTGTACAATGGCTTCAGAAGGATCTATTATAATCATAACGTTAGTTGGGCTTGTTTTTTCTTTATTCTAAAAGTAGTTCCTTACCAATGGTGCAGAATGGATAGTTTTCGGCGGGCACACTACTATTCGTCAAAGCATTAAACAATGACGATTTACTACAATATTAAAAGGGGAAAGAGTGAGTTTTTGTATCCAATGTCAAAAGAGGGTAGAGTACTTACCCGATATTTGGTAAACCGACTACACCCATTTTGAGGTGATTTGAAGGTCGCCCCAAGAAGACAGGTATAGCATTATCCACAGCATCCTTTTTGGTCGTCTTTTTTGATTTCTTCGCCAAAGCAGTTGAAGTGCTGGAGAATTGTCGAGAGAAGGTCCGGAGCATTGTAAAAAAAAAAAAAAAAAAAAAAAAAAGAAGAAGAAAAAGAAATAATGCGGTGGCTGAAATTTCATTTACATCAAACTTTTTGCTCATGCATCGGAGGTTCAAAATATGGGAAATGAAGATTAAAGATGCCCTGAATATTTGGTTTGAACCAGTCAAACTCGGGAAACCTATTTTCAGGGACGCTACAATTTAAATAAAGAGAGGCAATAAGAGAGTTTTATTTTTATTTATTACAGTATCAAATATAAAAACGGGGGATTTAATATAAATGTAAACAAGTTTATTGAGAGAGGGGGGATTATAAAAACTAATCCTTTTTGACTTCATCCACTTGACATAGGAGTACACGGGCGTCCACTAATTGATTTTCTTCCACACGCATAGTGACCACACCTTCATGACGGCTGAGAAGCTTGACTTCGGTTTTCATAGATTCAATTGAGAGTAATGGATCATTCTTTTTGACAAGGGTACCGGTTGGTGCGAGGATTTTCAAAACCCGACATGGCATGGATGATGTATAAGGTGTCACTACAGGGCAAGGAAGAAGAAGAAGAAAAACAGTAATCAGTAAGCTTATCACTTCTTTTTTTTTCTTCTTCTCTCTTTTCTGGACTTACCACGATCATCTTCACCAGTAACAGCAGCACTTTTCAATCGATCAATTTTGGATAGTTCGACTTGATGGCCTTGGACAAAATCATGCACAAAGATAGACTTTTCATTAACATCATGAAGCTGTTCGCAGATATAAAAGTATTGTTGACACCCGTCTAGATGAATAAAATGTAGTATTAGAAAAGATGGGTATGTGATAAGGGTACTTACTAATTGTGGCGCGTAGTAATCCTTTAGCACCATGGACACCTCTTGGACCTGGTGTTTCCTTCCCAAAGTCAGCATCATAAAGGACAGCAGACAGAGGTAGATCGAGGCTTCCATTGGTCTTTTTGACAGCTTCATTTGACTTGGCTTGTTCAGAAGGATCGACAAGTACGACACCACATTTAAAAACATGTCGATGATCCCGTTTTCCATTTCCTTGATAATCATAAGTGATCGCAACTTGTTGGTCTTGGTTGATGAGATATCGCACAGTAGGATGACGCCAAGGGACATTTCGCCAGTTGGGAGCCATATTTCGGAGATGGACCTGTTGGTTTTTTCGCACACACCAGTCAAAGAGAGTAGCCGCCATCACGCTGTTTTGCACCATAGCAGTTGTCGTCCTTTGGAAGAGACTATCGTTTTCAATGGCGATAAAGTTAGTGTCAAAGGTCCCCGTTTGGAAGCGAGGATTGTCCATGATACTGATGAGAAACTTTTGGTTTGTCGTGACACCGAGAATGACCGTACGAGACAAAACCATCTTCATTCGTTGGATTGCCTCAGCGCGAGTAGATGCATGGACGATGACTTTGGCCACCATAGAATCATAGTATACCGAAATTTCCGATCCATCTTCAATACCAGTATCATAACGCACCCCGGGTAAATCCTTGGCAGCATTAGCAGGAGACCATTTCTGTATGACACCAGTGCGAGGACTAAAGTCATTGTCGGGATCTTCAGCACAAAGTCGTACTTCTATTGCGTGGCCACGGAAAGCAATATTGTCCAACACACCCAGTTCCTTGAGATTAGCACCTTGAGCCACCAAGAGTTGCAGTTCAACGAGATCCAGACCAGAGATAGCTTCTGTAATAGGATGTTCCACCTGAAGTCGAGTGTTGAGTTCCAAGAAGAAGAAGCGTTTTGTCTTTTCATCAAGTATGAATTCAGCAGTACCAGCACCAACATATCCTAGTTTCCGACCTAGTTCCACAGCAGCAGATGTCATGGCTTGGCGTAAATCATCATCCACAGCTGGGGAAGGTGTTTCTTCAACTACTTTTTGATGTCTTCGTTGAATTGAGCAATCGCGTTCATTAATATGGTATACATTTCCGTATTTATCGCCAAAGATCTGGATCTACATAAAGAAGTAAACGCAAAAAGGGTTCAGTCAGTAAGTTTGATTTCAGCACCCGACCGTACCCCATTTTCACGTGTAACCAACTTACTTCAACATGTCGAATACTTGTAAAGTACTTTTCGATCAATAACTTGTCAGATCCAAATGAGCGTAATGATTCACCTTTGGCTGCTTCAATTTCATCACGTAATCTATAATATATATACATATATAAAGAGGGGAATAAAGCGTATGTTAATTAGTATATGACTCGACAATATTATTCTGTGTCGACTTACTTTGAGGTATCATAGACAGCACGCATTCCTTTTCCGCCGCCACCAGCAGAAGCCTTGAGTAAAACTGGGAATTCAATGTGCTTGGCTTCTTGTTCCAGTCGCTCTATGCTTTGATCTTCACCGTTATATCCAGGAATCAGGGGAATAGTAGATGCATGATTCTTGATGAACACCTTTGCAGCAATCTAAAACAAAAGAGGGGGGAAATGATGAGTTTGTTGACTATTTCATGGCATACATAGAGGGGGACTACAACTTACCTTGTCACCGATAGCACGAATAGAATCAGCAGTAGGACCAATAAAGTTAATACCCGCTTTGACCACTTGGTCGGCAAAGTCAGCATTTTCAGATAAGAATCCATAACCAGGATGTAAAGCATCAGCACCTGATCGTTGAGCAATACTAATGAGTTTGTCACCAACCAAGTAAGATTCGGCAGCAACAGAAGGACCAATATGATAAGCTTCATCAGCCAGTTTGACAAAAGGTGCATTTTCGTCACTATTAAACAAAACCGAATATTAGTGAAAAAAAAAAGTGAATGGCTGTTGTTCATGTTCTTTTTTTTTTTTTTTTTTTTTTTTTACCTGTCAGAATAAACAGCAACAGTTGCGATGCCTAGTCGTCTACAAGTGCGAATGACTCTACAAGCAATTTCACCACGATTAGCAATAAGGACTTTGTGAATAGGTGTATGAGTAGTGGCAATCATTATTAATTAATCTGGGGAAGAAAGTGGAAGAAAGGGACAAGAATAAAAAAAAGTGGGGATTGAAATGTTTTAAAACTAAGCGTGAGCATTTTCCCCCCCTTGGTTTCCTTTTTTGATCCAATCAACATGACCAGAAAGATACCGAAAGCATGATTTCGTTTACCCCACATTAGTCCATTTTTAACTACCGATGCATAATCGTGTACCCTATTATTACATTATTAATGACAACCACCCCATCCACTTTGCTTTTTTAATTAAAATGGGTAAACTAAAAGTAGCTTTATTGGTAAAAGGAAGGATCTTATTGTATAACATACATATCTACACTATTCCTAACGCCGACTAATAGACATGTTCATGCTCCGTTCATGCTGTTGTATTAGTACTATATACCCCACCAAGATAAAAATAAAAAAGTTGCATTAGTGCATTGACCTACAGAGACCATGATTTGTGTTTCTTTTTCTTTTTTTTATGTGTTTCCTTACCTTTTTAGCCACCATTCCTTCAGGAGGTTTTGTTTCCACCGGAGCACTACCAACTTCCTTCCAATTGGTTGATAAACAGGTACCATTGCTTTCTACAAAGCTTTTCATCATGGCTCGTTTGGTATCTTCATCGGCATTCTTGTATATTTGTTGGAATAGACCATTCAAAGCTTCTTCCCCTTGAGCCTTTTCTTGATCTTGATCGATATCACGCACTAACTTGTTCCAGTCTTTAGGTTGTTTAGAGGTAGAAGAAGCACCCGTAGTGGACACTATCAATACAGATATATATAAGTGTCAGTCCATTTTTTTAATTACAACGCCCAAGTTAACTTACTAGCTCCACCTTGATCGTCTTCGCTTTCCAGTGCGCCCCAAAGGATACCGGCCTGTTTCTTTTTCAGCTTTATTTCAAGTTTTGTCGATAGGACCTTGTATGTTGATTCTTTAGGAAGAATTTCATGCGCTAATGGGTCGAGTTCCAAGGAATAATCAGCACCAGTTGGCATTTTAATGGTCAAAGATAACTACATTAAAGATCAAATTAAAAAGAGGTGAGTATGTGTGTCTGTGTGTTGCTTTTTTTTTTTTTTTTTCTTACCGAAGTTTCAAAAAAGTCCAACGAGACAGTGTCAGACTTAATATTCTTCATGAACACTTCAACAGTGACAAAGTTTTCATTTTGGAACCATTCGTGTCTAAATAGGAGAAGGCATAAACATACATGAGCCATCAAATCTTTACATGGGGCTATTTTTCACTTACCTAACCCGAGCTTGAGAAGGAGTTGCCGCTGGTACAACTGTTTCGACAGGAGCAGGAGCAGGAGCAGCTTCAGCTAGTAGTTAAATGATATATGTGGTCAGTATGCAATGGATTCAACTTGTTATTCCTTCTTACCTTTGGGTATTTTATCAGCATTCTTCCTTAACCAAGTGACCAGTGTCTTTTCGTTAGGATTCAATTCTTTGGAAGCTTCAAAATGTTGTTGAGCTTCAGTATAACGCTTCAAGTGATGTTGGGTGATCCTACATGAGACGTAAGTAGTGTTAATTTCCAAGTTATTCACTTTCTTTTCGTTGATATTCCTACTTACCCATTTTGCAAGTGAGCACGAGCCAAGAGAGTTCGACTGCCTTGATTATCTTCCAACACCTTCAAAGCAGTGGCAGCGTCTGAGTGAGCTTCTGAGTATTTACCGAGTTTTTGGTATACGACGCATCTAAGATATAAAGCAAATCAGTACAAGTCCGTTGCCCTTATTATGTATGAGTTTACACATACCTTTTTAAAATGAATTCAGCATTCTTGGGTTCCACCTTGATGGCTTGAGTAAAGAGTTCCAAGGCTTCGTCATAATCGTCGTCAAAGAAAGCATCGTTGGCTTTCGCGTAGATATCCGCTCCAGACATTGAATAAAGGTAAAGAAGAGAAGAAAGAGACAAAAAGAATGTGAAAGAACCTCCCGCATAAAAGGACCCTTTTTATTGGTCAAATTTTGACTTGCTTTTTTTTATTTTCAAAAGCCGCTTTTTGGGAAGGGTTACTTCACCTTTTTTTTTTTTTTTTTTTTTTTTCTTCTTTTTTCCTTTTATCACTCTTTTGCAAGTTTATCATGGACAACACCAACGATGCACTTATTCGCTCAGAAGATCCTCTTCATCCTTCTAACCTGATTCCTGAATTATGTCGCTTGTTTTACTCACTTGGTTGGGTTACTGGAACTGGTGGCGGTATCAGTATTCGAAATGGGCAAGTTAAAACATACAAAAAAGACGAGTAAAACCATTAACGTTTGATCCTTTATGTATATATAGTGAACACGTCTACATTGCTCCTTCAGGTGTACAAAAGGAACGCATGGTATCTGACGATTTATTTGTCCTTGCCCTTCAAGATCGTACCTTGATCCGCCAACCACCTGTCCTGAAGCCTTCTGCCTGTACGCCTCTCTTTTACAATGCCTATTCTATGCGTGCTGCTGGTGCTTGCATCCATACTCATTCTCAAAATGCCGTGATGGCTACCTTGTTATTCCCTGGCGAAACATTCGAAATCTCTCATCAAGAAATGATCAAGGGCATTCGTCGAGGATCCACCAAAACCAATCTCCGCTACTTTGACAAGTTGGTGGTGCCTATTGTTGAAAATACCCCTGAAGAAGAAGATTTGACAGAACGCATGGCCTTGGTAATATAATAATGAATGAAATGACAATGAATGATGTTGACATCTAATTTTGTTGTTGTTTATTTTGTTGTAGGCTATGGAAAAGTACCCGGAAACGAATGCGGTGTTGGTAAGACGACATGGGGTTTATGTATGGGGCGAATCTTGGGAAAAGGCAAAGACCATGACCGAATGCTATGATTACTTGTTTGAAATTGCTGTCAAGATGAAAAGTATTGGTATCGACACTTGTTTGGATGAATCTACTCAATGAAGATGAAGGATTTGGATCGTTGGTACCCTCTCCCCTCTCCCCTAGTATAGCCAAATAGTAATTTGTAATTGTTTAACCTTCATCATCTTGACTTTTATTAATAATAAAAAATCCCTTATATTATACTGTATAAATGCTTACATGTGTTTATGGTCTTGTCTTTGCTTCTTATTATGTGATGATGTAACTCTTTTCTTGTAGGGGGTTCATAATATCCATCATGATTTTATATACTAATACTCACATTCATTAATTAAACAATGTAAAGTTTTGAATAAACAAGTATTGATATTATGTAACTTGATGGAGTGAAACTTGATCAAGGTAGGCGGGTAGAATGATCTATAGCAAGTTTTAATTATGCAAAATGATCGACCCAGAAACTACCTGAAATATATTTCAACCCCGATATTATACAGCCGGAGTATGTAAAAGGGCCTGAAAAATTTTCTTTTCTTTTTTCTTTTCCTTTCTCTTGTCTTTTTATTTTATTTACAGATGGATTCTACAAGTCAAGTTTCAGGCACCAAAGTCCCTGTTGGTGGTGTGGTTGACAAGATCACAAAGAGGGTATCAGGTAAACAATAGGAAAACTATTCATACTTATAAAAAGTGTACTCATTCGTTTGATCTCCCCCGTTTCTTTTTAATATTTGAATGAACAGGTAAAGTTTGGAAACTTCAAAAGACACCGACTATACGAACACAACAACCAAAATCACTTCGAAAGTCATGGGAAAAGCGAACACAAGAACGTCAACGTCTCCAAACTGTCCGGGCACTAGAAAAGCAAATGAAGGATGAAAAACAGGCTGAAAAGGACGTAAGTTGGACATGAATCGTAATGGAATGGTTGTGCTTGATAAACCATGTTACTGATCCTTTTCCTTTTTATATATAGAGGAAACAAAATATCAATTTGGAACGAAAACGTATCGAGGAAGAAAAGTCAAGACAAGAAGCTTTGGCAGCAAAAGTAAGCACATCAAACTATAACATGATCTATCTACCAAGGAAACAAGGTACAAGATTATTTAACTCTCTCTCTCTCTCCTTTTTGTCAACTATAGATGTCTGCAAGAAGATTAGCCAGGATGAAGAAGAAAGAATTACGGAAAAAGGCTCGTGTTTAGAAATAGTTATCTCTGTTGGATATTATAGTTTGGGTGCATTTTGTAAATACTAGTTTTATTAATTAAATAAAAGCAACAATAAAATATACGATGTTTAAAAGTGGTTGAAATAAATGATCAAAAGCAATAATATATAGAAAAAGAAATTAAACAGTCAGTTGGTACTGTGATCAGCCCCTTTTGTCTATGGAAATGATAAAAATTATCACCTAAGTGCAGTGTGTGTGGGTTGCGATAACTTCCCGGAAAGGATTTGAACATTGGTAAGGAATGGAGAGACGGAGAGAGTGGTTTCATACCAAGTGGCCAGCATTACTACATGAATTGTTTGATTGTATAACCGTTGCAGCCTGGCTGACCACATTGGCAGTGGCGGAAGGAGAGCGGATAGAAGACAGAGAGGATTCATCCAACCATATTGGAGGTGGAGGAAGGAGAGCGGAAAGAAGACATAAAGGGTGAAGAAAAAGAAAAGGTGAAGAAAGTAGACCCTCCTTATAGGTTACAGGAAGCGATAAAAGTCGTCAGTCAGTGTTGGGGAAATGATAACGTGTGAAAATGAACGATGAACCAATCGATTCAATGGAGCAAATCCTTGTCAATTAATATAATAAACAATATAATCACATGTATTTGAGTCAGTTTTACTATTTACAAACTATCAATTCATGCTGGTCATCAATCAATACATGTAAAGAGCTAGAATGTAATGGTGGCGGGATTTCAAATAAACCCCGATCAATGCAAAAAAAAAAAAAGTCTGGTTATGATAACGTCATGTGCATCAATTGATCCCTTGTTCCTCCCTTTTCCTAATCAATAAGTGATACAAGAAGATGGGTCTTCATTAGACGCCAAATGGTTATGGTATATTTGTTAAAAGCCAAGCACCAAGTCCCTTGTGCCAATTTGTCCGAACTTGCAATGACTTTTACCTGTCATGAAATCCACTTCGTGTTCAAACCCCGATCTACCTTGACTCTTACCAAGATTTTGGATGGGTTCTCCTCGCTCCATTGTTAAAGGATGCTAATGATGAAAGTGGTGATGTGAATACTATAACCCATTTACAATATACTTTACCGCAAAAGCCAAGCACCAGGACCCTTGTGTTAGTCAGTCCAAGCTTGTAATGAGCTTTACCTGTCTTTTACGAAGTTTACATACAGAAGCAAAAATCGTTTTCAAATCCCGCCAGTCCCTAGTCAGAGTTGGAAGGAGCTTTACCGCTCCATTGGCATCGGATGCCAATGATTAACGTGGCCATGTGGGCACTATGACCCATTTACAACATGAGTCACCGCAAGTTCAAGTACCAAAACCCTTTTGTTAGTATGTTTAGACTTGCAATGACTTTTACCTTTTCTTTGCGACGAAAAAAAGCTTCATTTTCAAACGCCGAACATCAAAATTCAATGCGCCTAGCAATTCCCGATTTGGGGGCATGGTATTGGAGGGAAAGCGTTGTCAGTCTCTCCACCCAACTTCTTCCCGTGCCCCCTCTTTGTGAGGGTATTCCATTCCATTTCTATTATTATCAACACATTGTTGCACAAAAAGCGGGATTTCAAAGTTTTATGATGATGATGAAGTTTGAAATTTCCGTACGATTTGGCGTTTAAAAACAACAGAAAGATTTATTTTATATAGAAGATTGTTTTGTTGTACTTTAACTGTACTATTATATAGTCTACGTTTCAAAAAAAAAAAAAAAAAAAGGTTAAAAAGACTGGGATATAACCGGGGTTTAAACGACGTTGAGTTTGAGATATTCGTATAATTTTTTTATAAGAGAGGATATCTTGTCAATTATCTTTTAATAAAGTAGGAACCATCAGGGTTATTGTTTTATATGCTTCATTTGTATTGGGGTAACTGGAATGTAGAATATTTATCATACATAGAACATGTATTAGCAAGCTTCCAACAAATGACAGTCCATGTCTTACTATTTTTGCCCACCAGTCTATGCATATTCCACTCTTCCACCAATCTCCTTTTATTACATGTCCTTTTACCGCGCACCCCACCTACCTTCTTTTATTCTCTTATTTAGTACCAATTAATTCATTAAAAAAAAAACATATCACCAACAAGCCCTTAACAGACATCCTGTCAAATGTTGTTTATGCATAATCATTGATTTTGCTAAATGGCAGTGTCGGGATATGAATTTTGACGTTGGGCGGTGTGTGTTCCCCTTTTTCCTCCATGATAATACAGTCCCCCACCAACATCCTACATAGCCACATACCCTATAAACACTTTTACACATACAGAGATTAGCCCACATAGAAATAGAAGAGTTTGTATAAAGGAGCTTTTATTGATTAAATATAAGATTAACAATAGACAAGATAACTACAACTAGAAGCAATGTTTAACAAACGAATCCATTCAGATTATTGATATCAATAAAGATATCTGGCCTACTCAAATTGTCAGCTTTGCAAAAGCCCACTATTACTCAAAAGAAGAGAAATAATGCTATTTGCGTCTGTACAAGGATGAGAATCATCATGATGGAAAACAAGTTTGAAAAAAAAACAAGTTGAAGAGAAAAAAGAATACCCTGGTTTGATCCACGTATTTCAAATTTTAGACGGGGTTTGAAATAGTCGCCCCAAGACTACGGGATTTAAAATTACTTTTATGGGCATACATCATCCTCCCATTTGGAGAGTAATAGATGATAACATCATCATCATCATCACCATCATCACCATCATCACTCACTTTCCGTACTACTTTTGATGATTATTAATTTTTTGATATCAAGGTGATGTGATGTTAACTCACACCAGACTGGGGGGGTTTTTTTTTTAAACCAAAAGAAAGTTCGGAGTAAGTGTCACTGATTGGCTTTCTGCCAATAGGAGTGAAAGACAGCAACCTTAATGGTCCCTTTTGTTGTTTTGTTATTCTACATATTCATATTACCAGTGAGCTTCATCACAGCGCTAAGTACATACCATTGTAATAATTTAGTAGTATAAAAATTTGAACTAGTACTGACGTATTCAGGTTACCTACTTTTTTACATTTTGGCATTGTAGTGCGTCTAGTAAAAGTATTTGCTTTAATGCGCATTTCTTTTTTTTTTTTTTTCTGTCGGTGGGCTAACTGTGCAACATTGAAATATGAGTCTATTGATCATGCACTTGAGAGTCCTCTTTGTCACGTCTCTTGTAAAGTGAGGTAAAATAATGTAAATATCTGCATCTTTTCTACCTTTGAGAGGGCATGTCAGTGGTGTATAAAGTGAGGATCGTCTTTATCGGCGTTTCAACTCGTCTCGATTTGAATTTGGTAGCGCTTTTTTTTTTTTTTTTTTTTCTTGCTCTTTCTTTTTTCTCCCCCATTCTTTTTTTTTTTTTTTTATCTTCTTCTTCTTTTTATTCTTCGATATATATCAGCCAAATCTCATACCAACATGGATTTTAGTTGGGTATCTGATATGAACCTACACAAATACAACTCGCACCTGCCTAATGCTTCTGGTCAAGAACCCCCTGCTTTAAGTAGAAGGTAATGGACTAATTTTTTTCTCAGTTATATTATTATTTGCTATATCAAATACGTGTTTGGTTAATCTTTTTTAATGCTGATATCTTATTTATAGGGCTCCACAAGATACTTCACATGAACGACTATTCAATCACTCACCTTTAGTTGGAACAACTGGTTCTCATGTTTCAAATCTGGCTGGTGGTTTACGTCGCCCAAGGGCCGGCACGATGCCTTCTCGTACTACGATGCTTCCTTACACAGTCCCTTCAACAACAACAGCAACGAATAACTCTGTGTCCTCATCTCAAGTCATGTCTACTGGTGATGCTTTGTATTTGGATGGTGGTACTACCTTGAACTTGGGTGCTTCTTCTGGTGATGTTGGTCGTCGTAGATCTGGATCAGTCACTCTTCTTTCTGCCTCAAACATGAACACATCTCCCCAAGAATATGAAAAAGCCTTGCTTAACTCTGGTATTCCTTCCTATTACACAAATGAAGAAAATGCTTCGGATACCGTCCAACGTACTTTGGCTTCTCTTGGTTTGGAAGATACTCGTCACTCGGCTCCGTACTTGCCCATGGCCCATACGGATGGTCAGAAACAATCTCAGCAGCGACATCGTGCTTATACAGTATCCACACGCGATCCTTCTTCCAGTGGTGATCGACTTGGCGAAATGATGCCACCCTTGGGATTCAGTCCCTTCTCTCCTCAAACTCGATCAAATGTAATGCAACGTCCTCGTGCCGTCAGTCTTGGGATGGCGGATTTGGATGACAATGGGTTCTCTTCTTTTGCACCATTCGGCAGGACTTCACCATCTAATAATAGACCGAATCCAGCAATCCAGGCTCAGCATCAACATGGTTTTCAGCAACAGCAAAAAGAATTACCTCCTTTGGGCCATCAAATCTCACCAGATACACAGCAGTCATTGCGCATGTCACGATCAAGTGGTAATATGATGGACTTGACATCGGAACGGTATTGGGCAACTAGTCGATTTGGCACTGTGGATAATTACGAAGATGGATCCTTGGATGATTTGCCACATCAAGTAAGTATTCTTATCAATCAACATAGGGTCGGTCACTCACTACATTTGCTAACTAATGTTTATTTTTTAATCAAGGATGCTAAAACCTCAGTATCAAGCTCATCGTCGGCACTATTGGATTCACCTTCCTCGGCACCATCTCAAATTCCATCCCGAACTCTTTGGCTTGGCAATATCAATCCTTCATTAAATGTCAACGACTTGATGCAGCAATTCTCTATCTATGGCCATGTAGAAAGCGCCCGGATTCTATCTGATAAAGAATGTGCTTTTGTCAACTTTACTACGGTGGAAGATGCTGTGGCTGCGAAGAACGACTTGGAATCAAGACTCGGAAGTAAACTAGGTGGAACTTTGGTCCGTGTTGGGTTTGGGAAAGCAGATGTCACTGTGGCGATGGCTCTCACTAACGAAGCAGGACCTAATGCTCAAGGCCCCACACGCGCATTATGTAAGTATAAGGTAGAGAGGGTCTCAGTATATCAAAAAGTTGACTAATCAAATGTTATATTTATAAATTAGGGGTTGGGAACATCCCTTCAAACATAAACATTGCTATTCTACAAGCCATATTCCAAGCATTTGGTCCAATTGAATCGGTGCGCGTCCTGTCTCATAAAAACTGCGGTTTTGTCAACTTTGTCCACCAAGAAGATGCTGTGCGGGCTCGTAAAAACTTGCAAAACAAGGAGATTTTAGGTCCTGGCTCGGGGACGGTTCGGATTGGATTTGCCAAGGCTCCTTCTGCTGAAGATATCAACAATGGTGAACCTGGTTGTGTTTCTGTACCATCTCAACAACAAGCGATACCTCCGACACAATATCAGATGTACCAACAGCAACATCATGGCTATCTCCAACAGCAACAGCGATATCACCAATATATAACTTCAACTAATACAAAAGATCAGCAACCATTCCCGCCCAATCTCTCACCTCGGCATAATGCGCCTGTGTCTTCTTCATCGACATCAAGGGCATCCAACGATCCCAGCAACAGCTTGTCCACAGATGCATGTCAAGCTACACAATGGGCTACAGCAATGATGATGACTACTTTGATGACCAATGCCTCTGGAAAACACACAGCCGGTCAACCCAACCTGAACTCGGCCATTTCCACTGAACGCCAATTTATCATGCAACAACTTTGTCCTTCAACAGATGCCACACCACACGACCGTGCTCCTGTCAGTTACTTTTCGGTGATTCCTCCTGTACCTGAACTCGGCACCGATAGAACTCTCGAACCATTGCGACTTCGTGATATGCGGAAACGATTGGAAAACGGTCAAGCTTTGCAGGACGTGGAAATGATGGCCCAAGAATGCATGGATGAAATCGTGGAACTATGTAGTGGTAAGTTGTTAACAAAATAGAAAAAATGAAACAAGGGGCATGTTGCTCATTCTTCCTCTCTTCATGTAGATTATATTGGCAATACTGTGGTCCAGAAACTCTTTGAATACTGTACAGAGTCGACGAAGTTGATTATGCTGGAAAGGATCGCCCCTCATCTCGCTGCTATTGGCGTACATAAAAATGGAACATGGGCTGCTCAAAAGATAATCGATTATGCAAACACCCCTGCCCAGGTAAGGAAATAGAAATAATAGAGGACAGACTAATATAATATGCTAACCACCAATTCTTTTTTTTTTCTCCGTTATAGACCGAAACGATTCAACGACATGTCGCACCCTATGTCCCACTGTTACTACTGGATCAATTTGGCAACTATGTGGTACAATGCTGTCTTCGTAAAGGTCCCCACCACAACCAATATATATTCGATGCAATTGTCGACAAATGCTGGGAAATCGGACAAGGCAGATTTGGCGCGAGGGCGGTGCGCTCGATCTTGGAAAACGATGTGGTCGCCAAGAATCAGCGAATCTACTGTGCAGCTGCCATTGTACAAAATGCGGTGCTATTAACGACCAATGCTAATGGAACCCTCCTCTTAGTATGGCTACTCGATACTTCGGAACTCTCTGGTCGATATCGTGTCTTGACTCCTCGACTTTTACCTTACCTCAACAAGCTGTGCATTCACAAATCTGGCTCAATGACCGTCTTCAAGATCATTCAACAACAAGAAGAACCTGATACCAGCCGTTTGTTTTTACAAGCTCTGACGACTGATGCTCATATATTGGACGACGTTTTGCGCGATCAAACACATGGAGTGGTGTTGATGCAGAAAATCATTGGCCTACCCCATATCAGCAATGATCAACGAGTGGAACTGGTGCAACTCATTCGGGCATCATTGGATCGGATTGGCGCTCAACAATTTCAAGCTTACAAGAAACTGATGGAAGATTTGGATCTGGTGGGCGGACCACTTTCCGAACGGAATGATGATGGCATAACGATACAACAACAACAAGTCAAATCATCTACACCACCACCATCAATACCGTCACATCAACCATCGGTGGGATCATCAAATGGAGAAGCGCCAATGGACATGGTATCGTGGATGAAAAACCCTCAAGCAGTAGCGATGATGGCCAATATGTATGCAGCGGCCATGACAGCAGCGGCCACCTCTCAGCAACAGATGACTCCAACAGCAACAATTCCTGATTTGCCTCCATTTAATCATATACTAAAGTCAATTTTATCATCATCATCACCATCATCATCACCAGCCTCCACTTTACCAACATCTAAATCGACACCAAATCAAACCAACATACCAACTACCACCAGCTCTAATTGAAGCGGGCACGAGCAGACGGGGCGTTTGCTTATAGTATAGATATTATATATAGTTTGTATGTAGAATAAGTATTATTATTGTTATTATTATTATTGATGGGCCTCATTGTATATGTAAATAGTATGTTTTATTAATTAACGATAATAAAATTGGACATGTTTATCTTTATTGACAATGAGGAATTGTATATATAATACAATAGTTAATCATTCATGGGGGTCGGATGTTTATTATGGGACAATTGCATATCAATTTTATTAAAGCAAATGTTTAAAAAAGGGGGGAGATAACCGAAACTGTGTCCGTCTCGATTGTATCACAGATCAATATGGTATCACACCAGGAATGGGGATAAATAGATATGTAGCAGGAAGGGGGATAGGGGCAACTAATCAAGTCTAAATATTCTACCATTACAACAACAACAACAACAACAACAAAAGAGCCATCGGCCAACACCATATCAAGAAGGATTATTCGGATCGCCTACAAACCAGGAATGGCACTTGATTTGATCCAGAGTGATCCGTTCCAGAGGAGATCGAGTCAGCATCCGATCGATGAGATGGCAAAGTCGAGGATCCGTGGTGTCAGTATGGGGCGGTGTACAAGTGGACAAGAAGGAGTAGAGATCCACATATGCAAGTCGACCATACACCATGCAGTAAAGAGTCATGCCCAAGCACCAGACATCACCCGCCGTTTCGTAGTGTTTTCTTGTCGCCAAATTAGTGGAATCGGGCTGTTTTTTCATGCATTCAGGAGGTGTAAATGCTGGTGTCCGTCGTCTGTAAGTGTTAGCGTCGCTATCTAGCTTGATGGCACTTCCAAAGTCGATGAGCTTGATGTGGTTGTCTTTTGTCAAAAGAATATTGTCGGGTTTGACATCGCCATGGATCACGTTTTCTTGATGTACTAATTAAAACACAGAAACTGATGAGAGGAATGATGGTATTCTATCTATCTATCTACTTACAATAGTCCAAAGTATCTACCAGTTGAGTAAAAACAGAATGACATACCAGGGGATCCAATGAAGAGCCATGCTGATTGTCATTTTCAGGTCGATTATTATAGTCATCATGCAAGTTGACCAAAACAGTTCCATCTATCCATTCTGTCACCAGGTACAAGTTACCATTTTCTTTAAATTGATCCAACCATTCGATAATGTTATCATGATGCAAAGACTGTAGCAGTTCGGATTCCAAGCAAGAGGTCGAGATGAGTGCGGGGAGAGGGTCAATACGTCGTCGTTTATGATTGTCTGATAGTTGCTTTTGATGATTCTTGGGATGTCTTGATTGTAACCAGTCCAAACATAGTTGACGTTGTAACTTGATTCCATCCATTTCCTTGACTGCCTAAATATACCACAAACAATAGAAAAAAGTAGGATCTTTTGATTAGTTTGAACGAAAAACGAAATAGATAATAGCATTCTTTTTTTCTTTTTACTTACACAGAGTTTTCTTGTTTTTGTGTTGAGTGCTAGATAAACGGTGCATGTGGAGCCATGAGCAAGTTTTTGTAAAAGTCGATAATGTTTGACATGGCGATGTTTAGCAGATGAGTGAGTTGGTTTTTCTGTTTGCACTGGAGAATGGTGCCAAGAAGTAGATGTGAATTGTAAAATGGTAGGACTGAACCAACGTGTCATGGTGAGTATTGAGGTAACGGTAATTGAGGAAGAGAAGAAGAGGGAAGAAAAAAGGAAAACCAAGAATCTTATAGGCAGTATCGGCGTTTGAAAATTTAAAAAAAAAAGGGGTTGAGGGACCAAGAAAAATTGGACGACAGGCCGCATTGATACGGGCTTACCAAATTAGGCCCACATCCGATAGCGCTTTTTGTTCTCTACTTTATTGATCTTATTATAGGCTTTCAGTATGTAAAAAGTTTGAATACAAGGTTAAGAGTTATGATGTGTTCATTTGCTCACCGGGCTACTACTTGTTCATTCCTCATTAACCCTTGTTTATTATGTCTTCCGTGGTATACAGCTCACCTGTTTTCTTTCATTTAATGGAAAAGGTTTGACAGCTATTACATGATCGACCATGTGAAAATGAATGGGCTTATTTTCACGTGTAAGGTGAGTGTTCGTTGTTTATTGGCTAGGGGATGGGCGTAGTTTACCTTGGTTTTGGGATGCCCATATAAATCGGATCAGGTACCATTGTCTTTGCTTGACATATGAAATGTGTTGATACAAGAGTTTCGGGCGGGACTTGAAATGTAAGTAGCTTTTTAGACTATCGACATCACATACCCTTCACTACTTTTTTATGATCATTTTTACATTACTCCTCCTCTATCAAAATCATTATACTTGTTCAACAAGATTAAGGGATTCGTTTTCAATGTTGATCCAAATTCGATCGCCGCGGCGGTTAAATTTCCGCCGCCCTCTCTTTTTTTTTTTTTTTTTGTTGTCTTTCATTTATTTTTTTAAACCGAGGCACAACTCAAGGGTTGATGTCCAAAAACCATACAATTAAAAAAGCCGTCTTTCATCTTGGAGTGGTACATATTGGTTTTTATAATTCTGATACTCCCACGCTGACATTACAACGCTGACATTACAATAGTAGCAGGTAATCAACCCCTCTTCTTTTAGTATCCCCCTTTACTAATCTCTCTCTCTCTGCAAGTGTAGTTGTTATCTCAGTAAATCTTCTTCCATGTCAAGCTTATACTCTTGTAGGTCTTCCACTTCTACTATACACTCGTGGCTGAAGTGACATTAGGTAAATACTCTCTCTTTGTCGTTTTTTATTTGTTGGCCGAAACAAAATCTAAACACTCAACATTTATTTCTTTTAGCTTGGTAATCACACATACCGACAATGTCTTTTGGCCTACAATCCTTTGGTTTAGTTTCTTCGCTAATTGATGCTACTCATGGTACTGATTTTATATTGTAATCCCTTGGGCTCTCCACAAGTGTCAAGCTTCTATTTGTATGGCTCCTCTAACATGACTAAATCTTTTCCTGGACCGTGAACACATATTATTGGCTATTACAAGCCTGGGGCTGGTATGGCTGTAAATTTAAACGACGACACAAAAAGAATGATGGATCGAATGGAAACTAACTATATTATACCTGGTTTGACGAAATCTATCCCCAGTCCATCATGGTGCCTCTCACTGCAAATGGTGTGTCTGTTTTGGGTTGTAAGCAAAACAATCTGTTAATGCATTTGATATAGTTTGTTTGTAGGGATGACGATCTACGACAATGTAAAGATGGCGGCTTCGACAATTAGGCTCATTCAATGACGGAAAATACAATTACACTTTGGGTCACTGGGGTTTGGGCTAGATGATACAGGACTAAACTAGGTCACGACATTGGTGGACAAAATTATCATACAAAGTATAAAATAGATTATACTTTTTAGGATAGATACTTATTAAATAATATTGTTGTACTGTAATAAAAATGATTTTGTCTGATAAAGCCCATTCGAATAAAAGCAGATGTAGTGCAGTGTATGAGGATGTGCTAAACCATTGACCTGTTATGAAAACATACAACTTTGAATTCGATTTTTAACTGATCAAAACGGAAGGATCACAGGAAAATACAATTCAGGGGAAATAGGATCTGTTATTGGAACTCATGCATGATTATCGGGGGTTGAATTTAGAAAGTTGCGAGCCCAAATCAGCTGTTATATGGTGACGGGACCCCACGCCAAGACTGATTCTACCACCATCAAACGTTTACCCATCTGGGACCCCAAAAACCAAGTCGTACGGATATATATAAAAGAACGAAGGGTCCCATGTGTATGTAATTCGAATGCAAGCCAATGATGAGGATTTGTTAGTTTTAAGACCTGCGCACGTGGATCAACAGGCTTGGAAACCTTAAAGGACATTTTACTTTCTTTTTTTTTTGTGCACACAAGAACACAGAGTTAAAGTTTTTTGTTTCATAGAGATGATTCACATTGTAAAAGCTTATATACACCATCCTTTCCTTTTTTCCATGAATAGATTCTCTTTCATGATGGGTATGAATACTACATAAATTTCCAACCAATCACAGGTGGAGTGGCAAAGATAGTGCTAGTGTGACATATCACATCAGTTTCTTTCCAAAAACTGATAAATTTACTTTGTTCGGTTGATTATCTGATCATTACCTTTAATCTCCGCTTCCAAAACTAAATTGTACTGTGAACCAACTTTTTTTTTTGGATGGCTTTTAGGGGAAGCCAATGTATTGGGATTTTGGGGCGGAATTTAAATTTCATTCTTGCATGATTGCGGGTTTTCATTTTAAAGTATTTGTAACCCCGGTTCCGTTTTTTTTTTTCCTGTCGATTTGGAATACAACAATGTAGTTTATTACCAAGTTAAAAGAAAAAATATTTACAATACATTAATAGCTTGTCATACTGAGTGGGGGGATAGTAAATAATGTAATAGAAAGAGGAAAACTCGATGCATTATAAAAAGAGTCATGGGGCAAAAGATTAGACCTTGCTAGCATCTAAAGGAACTACTTCGTCGGTGGTCATCTTTTCATCCTGACCAGTGATCACACCATCTTCATTGACGAACTTCCTTGCATTGTCAAGAGCCAAGTCTGCATCCTCAGAGCTGTAAAATTCACCCCGCTCAGCTTTGGCAATAGCGTTCCTACGTGTTTTCCAAAAGGAGTAGACCAAATAAACCGCCACCAAAATCCAATAGAGACAATAACTTACTATGGACCCAATGGTAGCTGTGTTGTTCCAGCCCAAAATAGCATTGAAAATCATCCATCCACCATTAGTGCTTGTATTCAATTCGGGATCCCCCCATGAAACGTGCCAGACAGCCTACAAAAAAATCGGGATTTGAAATGTTTTTTTTTTTTTTTTAAAAAAAAGGGGGTCAAAGTACTTACTGTCGTAACCTTATAAGTGATCACACTTCCCCCATCCTCGGCAGACTCACCTCCAATAACTTGATTCCATGCATTCTGCTCAAAGTAGCCCACTGCCTTTGACATCAAACCTGCTGCAACCAAATATAAGATGATTGTGGAGAAGATGAAGAACCACCGCAAGTGGAGCATGGAACCACCTCGAAATATAAGGTAACCCACTAAACAGCCGCAGATAAAACCCATTATAGCAGCAATTGGGATAGCTTTACCATCAGCATTAAGAGAGACACCGCCAATGAATACAACAGCTTCAAGACCTTCACGGAGCACGGTGATAAAAGGTAACAAAAAGAAGGAGTATTTCTGTGCCCACAGCTTGAATGTTTTCCTTTTGCCTTGCTGACCGGCTTCCATCGCTTTGGCAAGCTTGAGCTTCCATTTGTCTTGCAATTTCTCGGTTTTCAGCATTGCTAGACCCATTACTGTAATCATGACTGTTGCCAAAAGAGAGAAACAACCTAAAAAAGAGATCAGGTCAGATCATCATCATCATCATCAGTGCGGCGTACCTTCCCAGATGTCTTCGGAGTTTCCCCATATATTATTCAACACAGTATACCATACAGCAATAAAAGCGGCACCAATACAAAGACATATAAGAAGGCCAACACCAGCGCCAATCCAAACTTGATTGCGGAGACGCTTGTAAAGCGGAGTAGATCCATCAAATGTCTTTTTCAGGAACGAAAGGAGTACAGCCACAATGATGCTTGCCTCTACAGTTTCTCTCAGCAAAATAAAAAAGATGGGTACATCAAAATATGATTCCGCACCCATTCTGATAATGTATACAAAGTAACAAGTTCAAGAAAGAGAGAAAAAGAAAGGAAGTGCGACCCTAAAAAGGGACAAGCGGGATTTGAAATTATGCAGGGACCCCAGACGACTTTCTTAGATTGATTTCTTTGATAGAGAAACGTTTAATGCATATATTCCTTTTTAAGGTCTCGTATTCTATAATGTTAATTTGAATAGGCGATGAAAAGAAAGAACAATTTAGTTTTATCAGATGATGTTCATCAATTGGCTCGATCTGCAATAAGGATGACGGTCCTATTGGGTACATACATACTGATCAATGACTCTTGCAAACAGATGGTTCTCGTAATTCCAAACTCATACATGTGCCTATTATCACATATTATATTGTCATTCATCACTAGTAAACCGATCTGGTGAAGGTTTTGTTTCAGGGGAATTCCCAAACACGTTTTCATCTCCGCTGATAAACGGGTCGACAACCATTTTTTCCTAATTCTTATCATTTTTTTTTTTCAACTCGGGATAAATGTACTACATCTTTATACTTCTTACAGTTTAGTATTTGATCGCGTTACTTCTAGTCTGTATTCCCTCCGACGCACTTGACTCGGGATAGATCTCTTTTCATCTGACAATGGAATCCCCAAACTTTTTCAAATTCCGACATATTCAGACCTCATAACCGACGTATTTCATATCCTTACTTTCTTCTTCTTGCTCATCAACTTTTTTTTTTTTTTTTTTTTTTTTCAATCCCCACTCAGGAGAAAGAGAAAAGGCTTTTTTACTTGAATGCTTTTTCTGGCTTTGATATTTGCAGCAGGAACTGGGCTTACTCAAGCTGCACGTGTGATCTACGACTGGAACATTACCTATGTAAATGTTAACCCTGATAACTTGTTCGAGCGTAAGGTAGTAGGCGTGAACGGAAATTGGCCGTAAGTATATACAATAGTAGTTTATATAAATGCTTGGAGGAAATTCATATATTCACAACCCGCCTTTTTTTTGCATAAATTCAAATTGTACTTGATAGTCTTCCTCCAATCCATGTCAACCTTGGTGATACTTTAGTGATCAATACTCATAATAGCCTGGATATACCTACCTCACTCCATGCCCATGGTTTATTTCAAAATAATACGCCTTGGATGGATGGACCCGTTGGTGTAACCCAATGGTAACTTCAAAAATGCTTAAATGTTTCAATTTTTCATTATTCAAATCCCACTTTTTTTTTTTTTTTTTTTATTTTTTTTTTTTTACCTCTTTCTTTTACTTACTTCCACCTCACTCTCCCAGTGCCATTCCTCCTAATTATGACTTGACTTATGAAATCAACATCACTCAGCATGGTTCTTACTGGATCCACAGTCATTATATGGTAAGCAAAAAAAAAAAAAAAAAAAAAAAAAGGAAAAAGGAAAAAGGAAAAATAATGAATGAACTTTTCGATTTTTAGGGGCAATACGTAGATGGTCTCCGTGGTCCTTTAATTCTCCATAACATTAATGAAACATATCAATACGATGAGGAAGTCATTGTCACTGTATCTGGTAAGCTATACTCACTTTAGCATATCGCTCTTGTTCCCGGATAATTACTAACCGTCAACCTTTATATTCTCTATAGACTGGTATCATCAACAAAGCTCTGATAACTTGAACAGCTTCCTAAGTGTGTATAATCCTACTGGTGCGGAACCTGTACCTCAGTCTGGTCTCATCAACGACAGTGCCAACACTACTTTTACCTTTATACCTGGTAAAAGATATCGTCTGCGATTCATCAACATGTCGGGCTTCAGCACTTTCTATATCAGTATTGATGGACATACCTTGGATATCATTGAAGTGGATGGGGTATGTTAAATAATCGATCAAAACTAATGGAAAACTATTATTAACTAATTCCTATTTATTCTTTTATAGGTCGAAACACAGCGTACTACTGTTGATAATATCTATCTGACTGCTGCTCAACGCATCTCTGCCATTGTCACAGCCAAAAACAATACTGACTTGAATTACTATATGCATGCTGATATGGATACCAATATGTTTGATACCGTACCTCCTGATCTTAATTCCAGTAAGTAATGGCCACACTAAACTGTATTTATCCCACACTTGTCTAACTTTTCTTTCTCCTTCTTCTAGACATCACTGCTCCTATTTACTACAACACCAATCACCAAAACTTTGCTCCTAGTCAAGATGTTGGTATGGCATGTACTTTTGATGACTTTCTTTTGGTCCCTCTTGTCAACAATACTATCCCTGAACCTGATCAATCACTCAATATGACATTCGACTTTGCGGTGACCACTGATGGTATCAATCGTGGTATGTTTAATGGTTTACCTTACTTACAGCCAAAAGTACCAACTCTCAACACTATGTTTGGTATGGGTAACTTGTCTAACAATGTTGATGTTTATGGTCCTCAAACTATTGCGTATGTGATGAAGCATCTTGATTTTATTGAAGTCGCTATCTCCAACTTTGATTCCGGGCAACATCCTTGTAAGTAGGGAGAGGGGTTTACTGTGCAGGGGAGGTGCGGGAATACCAATAACTAGATCATCATTTTACTAATATAACATTCTTCTTCTTTAGTCCACTTGCATGGCTATACATTCTTTATGGTGGGTCGTGGCAATGGAACATGGACAGGGGATCGATCTGCAGTTGAATGGTTCTCTAATCCAATGAGCCGTGATACTATCTTGGTCAAGTCCTTAACCTTTGTGATTATCCGCTTTAGAGCTGACAATCCTGGTAGTTGGTTTTTCCATTGCCACGTGGAATGGCATCTAGAAAGCGGCCTAGCTGCTACTTTTATCGTCGCTCCTGATGTAGCTCAACAACGAATGACTCTTCCCCAAGCCTTCAAGGATGTCTGTACTGCTGGTGGTAATCTCGTTGAAGGAAATGCTGCTGGTAATCAAGGACTGGATCTTGATGGTGCTCCTGATGGTATTACTTTGATCCCAGATGGCTTCACTGCAAAAGGTAAAGGTGCTATGGCCGCCTGTATTTTGTGTGCTTTGATTGGTATGGCTTCCATTGTCTTTTATGCTCTCTCTGATCCTGAAAAGAAGGCCCGTGCGATTGCTAATGCTAAACGTGCTGTCGATGGTCCAACCTCTTGAACTCTCTCCCTTCTCCATTTTAGTGTTATCATACTATACTCTATCATATACGGATTCCCTCATTCTTTTGTGATAAAGCAGATATGATTTTTTTTTACATAGCTCCTACATTATCCAACTAATTCCCCTCACTCCCTTTGATTACATACTATTATCTTTTTTATTTTAAAACCTTCTCAACCAATAAAGGAAATCCTTTGTCTTTTATTTCAATCAGGGCCATTGACGTTTGCCAATGAAGTTTTATTTGGTAAAGCAGTAGGGGTGGCATAAAGTATGTAGTATTAAAAAAATAAAAATAAAAGAACTAGAAAAGTGATTGGTGGCACATGTATTGTACCTCTTTAACCAAATCTCAGGCACAAGAAGCCTCACGATCGAATCAGCGGGATTTGAAAAAAACGGCGTATATACTTTTTTTCGCTTGTTTTTTTTTATCACCTTCCTTGTTTTTGACCACTTTGGACAAATCACCTAGACTTTTGATAATGGCAGAACAAACTTCAAGCAGGTAACATGAACGAATGAATTTGTTAATTTATAACTAAACGTACTGACTGACACTGACTGACACCCATTGATTTTTGCTTTCTTGGCTACTGACAATATAGTAAAAGACGATGGGATCAAGCCGATACTTCCTCTGAATCTGCCAACAAACTCGCCAAGACTGAATCAAGTGCAAGTACCAAGACAATCGATCCCGTTAAAGCAGCAAGTAAGTACTCTTAATGGTTTCCTTTATTGGGCGGTGCTAGATCTTGAATACTAATCTGCTTTATTCTTCTCATCTTGTAAAACTAGGTATTGCCGCTGCGAAAATTAACGCCATGTACTCGGCCAAGAAATCAACGACAGTGGATGAATCAACAGGATCGACAACTCAATCTGGCACTGGACCTCAGGTGTCGGGCATCAACAAAACCGAATTCTCCAAGAAGATTGAAATCAACGATCTCAAGAATAGGTACTTGCTGACCCGTGGTCCCACACAAGTGGAAATCACTCAAGAAACTGGAGCAGGTAATACAAACAAAAACCCGTACAGCATGATTCTATGATACTAACTAATTCTTACATCTTAATAGAAATTACTACCCGTGGAAAGTACTATCCTGACGCCAATCTCGCCACCGAAAAAGAACCTCCTCTATACCTATTTATCAGCGCCGACACTCAAGAATCTTTGGATAAAGCTGTGGCAAAAGTGAACGAGTTGATCGAAACCGCCAAAGTACCTACATCAGCACCACCTTATGGAGCATCACAACAGCGACGACCTCACGGTCAAGACATACATGAAAGCAATACAAACGACAATGATCAACAAACAGGCGATGATAGAGGTCATAGGCACAGCAACACGAATGGCTATACACCTCGACAATCTTTTGATCGACCTCCTCGGAAATTCTATGAAGAAGATGTAGCGGTGGATATTGCGGATGGTCCTAATTACAACTTGCGTGCGAAAATCGTCGGTCCTCAGGGTGCCTATGTCAAACACATCAGTAGTGTCACTGGATGCCGTATTCAACTTCGGGGTAAAGGATCCGGGTTTTATGAACAGGATACAGGGGTAGAGTCTGAAGAACCTTTACATATCCATATCTCGTAAGTTATATATAATGACCAATTTGAATGTATACTAACAAATAATCTCCCTTTTTTTTATATAGAACTCCTCGTCAAGAAATGTTACCGAAAGCTGTCCAATTGGCTAAGGATTTGATTGGAACTATTAAAGAAGAAGTCGAAAAACGAAATCAACAAGGACCTTATCATCGTGGTTATCACCCTCCTCCTCCTGCTGCTGCTGCTGGTGCTGCTGGTGCCTCTTCCGACTACCATTATAATGTAAGTAATGGCTATATATCAATTGGATCACAATGTATAATTGACTCCACTTTTTTCTTTTCTTTTTAATAGCAGAGTTATTACCATGGATATGGAGCAGAACCACCAGGAACTACTCCTGGTACAGCCACTACATCGGGTGACAACTATGGTGGGTATGATTATAGTCAGTATAATGATTACTATGGGCAGCAGCAATACGACCCAAGCTATTACGATCAATACAACCAATACTATCAACAACCTCATCAATCGGCTCCGGAAACACAAACAACACCGGATTCAACCTTACAACATCCACCTCATACTTCGCCGTCTCCATCAAATTCTCCACCTCACGACGGATCTTCTTCATCATACAACCATGTCCCTCCCCCATCACATTACTGAAAACCCCCCTTCCCTCTGCACACACTTGGTCTAGTTAAACATACATTTGATTACTTAGTTATAGACAATCTGTTTTGTTTTGTTTTATTTTTTAATCTAATAAAATTGGGGTAGTGCTTTTTTTTAAAAAAAAAAAAAAAAAAAAAAAGTCATGCTATTGAATCTCATCAATGTTGATTACATAAACGTATCTTTATAGGGTAAATGGTGGGCGGGATTTACAATTGGAGCCCGACTTTTTTTCTGCATGAAAAAGCCGCCTCCAGTTCTTGAACGGCGAATACTATAAATCACCAGCTCTTTCAACATAAAACCCCTTTTCCTCCTGCAGCATAAAGTGATACATATATGTCATATTCTCGAGACGCACAGATGTATATGGACTCCATGTTGAATCAGGAGGTACAAGAGTCCGTAGGCGGTCCATATCGCTGAGTCGTCTCAAAGTATGCCCAGTAAATGAATAATTCTTTATGTTTGTCTTGGTAAAAGAAAAAAAAAAGGGAGGGTACAATGAGACATGGTAAAAATACGGTTTGGTCAAGCATTTCGCCCTTCCCTGGGTCGGCGTTTAAATATTAACCTTTGAGTACCCTCTTAGGCTTTGTTTATGTTACATTGGCCAAGATACTTGGGGCACTCCAATCAGCTTTGCTCCTTGGTATCTTGGTATCTTGGCTCCCTTGGCTGTTATTTGTAAGCAAAATATCTTGGTATCTTGGTATCTTGGTATTAGTTTATATATTTAAAGACATGAACTCTAAAACTTCCTGTCATAAAGAGGTTCATGCGGCGGGATTTAAAATATACACATGTAAAAAAAGAGTGCAATACTTGTACACAAGCAATCGAGTGAAATAACCCTAAATTGAATTTCTTAGCATCGTGATTATGTAAATGATATTCAATGTTATTGAAATCGACAGAGTATTCCAGTATCTCGCAAGTTTGGTAGGGCTTTTTCGGCAGAACTGTGACAATGTGAATATTTATTAAGCAGCTTTTTTTTCGGCATATATATCACTAGATTATGTGTGGAGCATCTGTCGATCAACAAAGGGCCTTTCAATTATCCGTGCAGAGTGATTCAACGGTGATACAAAAAGCGGGATTTTAATTGTTTTTTTCTTTTCCTCCATTTTCAATGTGGACTACGCCTTTCTTTTTCTTCATTCATCTATATATTAACCCATCTGGATAATCATTTATTCTTGTCCTTCTTATTCTTTTTAATACCACATTTTATGTATACTATTTGACTCTACTAATACTCTGTTAACTAGATTTATAGCTATACCACTCACCATTAATACTTCTTGTACCCCTTTTTTATACCACCTCTTTATCTTTATGACAACACTTCCAACTATCTTCTTCCGGTGGAAGAAACCATCTTCTTCAACAAGGAACACCACTAATAATGGTACGGAACCAAAAGTATTGCGGCGGACAGATTCGACTTCTTCTTACATGCAACGTCGACGCAATATTTATGTCAATATGGAACCACCGGCTTTTGCAAAAGAGGAACTAATGGATCAACCTAGCAATCGCCACTATACCAACAATCGAATAAGGACATCAAAATACACTCCATTGTCCTTTATACCCAAGAATCTATTTGAACAATTCCGCAACGTCGCCAACTTGTACTTTTTATTCTTGGTGATCCTTCAATGTATTCCTCTCTTTGGTGTTACCGAGCCTGCTGTCTCCGCGCTTCCTTTGATTGCTATTCTCGTCATTACCGGAATGAAGGATGGGTTTGAAGACTGGAAACGCAATCAAAGTGACCAACGTGTGAATCATTCAACAACAAGAGTCTTACACAACTGGCGGAACGTCAACACACCTGTCGAAACAAGAGGCACCTGGTTTTATCTGCATGTCTTTTGGGGATTCTTTTGCTCATTAGCTGGTATTGAAAACAAGTACACACACTGTTACAGAATGGTGAAAAATGGCAGCAACAACAACAACAGCAACAACGCTATTTTACCTGACATGACTCCTTCGACAGTCTATCTACAACAACAAGTACATACGACTCCTTTGAATGAACCGAAACGATTATTGACAGCAGTACGACAACGATCCGATACTTTACGATCCGAATTATCAAGCATATTCAGCAAGACGAAGCGGCGACCCTATCGACCAGGTAGCATTCCTCACTCTGTACTGTACCGTACTGCGACAAATGAATATCCTCTCGACAATACAACACAGCAGTCATTGGTGGATACCTCGGAGGACCGATCAATTTTGGGTGGCCAACGATTCTCTTACAACCTGACTCGGATACCAACTGGAGGTGGAGGACGTGTCCATGATAGCTGCTCTACCCAATGGAAAGAAACACAATGGCAAAATCTACATGTTGGTGACTATGTGAAGATCCTAAATAATGAAGACATTCCTGCGGATGTGGTGATCTTAGCAACCTCGGAATCTGACAGCCTCTGCTATATTGAAACTCAAAACTTGGATGGTGAAACTAATCTCAAAGTGCGACAAGGTTTGGAAGGAACAGCGGATATTCAAACGGAACACGATTGTGAACAGGCTAGTTTTTACATTGAAAGTGAACCTCCTCATGTCAACATTTATCAATACAGCGCCGTAATGCGATGGCCAATCGATCCCGAGGATACTGGTACTGTACGATCAGGTGTCTCTCACGAAAAGTCCGACGTTATCACATACAACAACATTCTACTTCGTGGTTGTGTTTTACGAAATACTGGGTGGGTGATCGGCATTGTGGTTTATACTGGAAACGATACGAAAATCATGCTCAATTCTGGTCAAACTCCGTCCAAACGTAGTAAAATGGCAAAAGCAACAAATCCTCACGTAAGTCTCTGGTAGTGTTTGTAAAGTGTGGTATCCTAATCCTTTTTATTATATACTTATAGATTATTGCGAACTTTGTCATTTTGGCAGTATTATGCATTGTAAGCTCAATCATTGACAGTATCCAATTTAATGCCAAGGGATCATCAAGATGGTTTAATTATAACATTGAAGGCACTAGTGGTGCTTGGTCTGGATTCGTCACATTTTGGTATGTAGGAAAGCAAGGAAATGAAGCAAGAAGATAAATTGCTTAACATGATGCACTTTTTTTTTTTTATTTTTATTTTTATTTTTTTTGGTTATGTAGGGTCACACTAATCTTGTATCAAAATATTGTCCCTATCTCATTGTATATCTCTGTTGAACTTGTTAAATCTGTTGCTGTAAGTGTGTGAAAAAAACTATTGTGATGACATGTCAATAAACTAATTATTTCTTGTTTTGGTACTAGGCATATTTTATTCATGTGGATATCGATCTTTATCATGAAGACACTGATACACCATGCATTCCCAAAACCTGGAACATCTCTGACGACCTCGGCCAAATTGAATATGTGTTTACTGACAAGACGGGAACTTTGACACAAAATGTGATGGAATATCGAAAATGTACAATCAATGGGGTCTCTTATGGTCTCGGAAAGACGGAAGCGCAAATAGGAGCATCTAAACGACTGGTGAAAACAGCGGGAAAGACAAACGATGATATACTGGATTATTATATGGATCAAGAAGATGGTGCGACAAGTAGCTCCTACGATGGCTCTCATGACACTAATCAAAACATTGGGGATGCTGCTTCTAGTGACTCTGATAACTTGGTGTATTTACAAAAGGAAATGCTCGACAAACAGACAAGTCTTTACAACAATCCTCACATTGGACCCTGCCCGACTTTTGTGGATCCTCGATTGTTTGATGATCTTGCCAAAGATGATGCTCATGCAAACATCATTAAACACTTCTTTTTGACTTTGGCTCTTTGTCATACGGTGATTGCTGAACGACCTGATCTCGACAACCCCGACTTTATTGAATACAAGGCACAAAGTCCCGATGAAGCAGCTCTGGTGGCAACGGCGCGTGATCTTGGCTTTGTCTTTCTGGGGCGAGAAGCCAATACAATCCATACAAAAATCATGGGTGAGTGCAAATCTTTTGATATCCTCAACATATTGGAATTCAACTCGACACGCAAACGGATGAGTGTTATCATCAAGCCTCATGACAGCAACAAGATTGTACTACTATGTAAAGGTGCCGACTCGGTGATTTACGACCGATTATGCACCGACTTTGGTGACCAGGATGCTTTGGAGGCGGAACAGCTTAAACTACAAGATACATGCGCGGCACAGTTAGAAGGTTATGCTAACGAAGGCCTTCGCACTCTCTGTCTGGCGTATCGGTTTATCTCTGCTGACGACTATAGATTGTGGCAACGACGTTATCAAGAAGCAAGCGCTAGTATTGTCAATCGAGAAGAACGTGTGGATGCCGTCAGCGAAGATATCGAAAAAGACATGCTGCTAATTGGTGGAACTGCTATTGAAGATCGATTGCAAGAAGGGGTGCCGGAAACCATTGGTGAACTGGCGAAATCTGGGATCAAACTTTGGGTGCTGACGGGTGACAAGACTGAAACAGCGATCAACATTGGCTTTGCATGTAATCTATTGACTACTGAAATGGAACTGATTGTGCTCAAGGCAAGTACACGTGAAGAAACCAAGGACCAACTAGTAGCGGCACTGGAGAAAACGGAATCAAGCAATGGCAAAGAAAAAGACAACCTGGCACTTGTGATTGATGGTACTACACTTAAGTATGGATTGGAACTCGAAACGAAGGAAATGGTGTTGACACTTGGTATGCGATGTAAAAGCGTGATATGCTGTCGAGTCAGTCCCAAACAAAAGGCTCAAGTGGTGAACATGGTCAAGAAAGGGTTAAAGGTGATGACTTTAGCTATTGGTGATGGTGCTAATGATGTGTCCATGATCCAGGAGGCAAATGTTGGAATTGGTATCTCAGGTGTCGAAGGCCGTCAAGCTGTTATGGCGTCTGATTATGCAATTGCTCAATTCAGGTTTCTTCGGAAATTACTGTTGGTCCATGGCCGTTGGTCTTATCTCCGCACTTCTGAATTGATACGTGGCTTCTTTGTCAAGAACATTGTATGGACCTTTATTCTATTCTGGTATCAATTATTTTGCCAGTACGTAAGACAAGAAAAAAAAAACAGGGGAACTGGGCAGAATGTATAATGGGCTAATGTCTGGCTCCTTTTTTTTTTTTTTTTGATAGATTTAATGGTACGATAATGTTTGATTATTCACTGGTCACTCTGTATTATTTATTATTCACTTCAC
Source organism: Chlamydoabsidia padenii (assembly GCA_025330725.1). Taxonomy (NCBI): domain Eukaryota; kingdom Fungi; phylum Mucoromycota; class Mucoromycetes; order Mucorales; family Cunninghamellaceae; genus Chlamydoabsidia; species Chlamydoabsidia padenii. The sequence continues at coordinate 72,900 of JAIWND010000034.1, read as the reverse complement.
TGCCGATTGCCTTTCTGGGGATATGGGATCAGGATATGGACAGCGAAACAACACTACGGTATCCGGAACTTTATCGCATGGGACTCAGGAACGACACCTTCAAGACGTGGCAATTCTGGCTCGCGGTTATTGACTCTATCTATCAATCAGCTGTGTGCTTCTTCCTACCTTATATGCTACTATTGGCTGGGGGAACTGATCCAAGTGGACATGATGCAAACGGTGTATATGAAATTGGTACGATTGTCTCTGGGATCGCGGTGTGCGTGGCCAACTTTTATGTCGCCTTCTCTTTGTATGCCTACACTTGGATTCAAGTTTTTATCATCACGGCGTCTATATTGGTCTACTATCTCTTTATTGGTGTGTACTCTCAATTCAACGCATTTATCTTTGCCGGGCACATTCGTCTGTTTGGTACCGGTGTTTATTGGCTTGTATTACTCCTAACCATTGTTACCGCCTTTATACCTCGTGTTGCTGTGACCTATTATCTCCATCAATACTATCCTTATGATAATGACATTGTCCGGGAAATTGAATTGGTTCTTCGACGGAAACAAGACGAACTCCCTTCGGATGAAACTGGCTTGACAGATGGAATCAAGATGAAAACCCGGCGGTCTTATCTTGTTTGATTACCATTATATCTTTGTAGTTTATCTTTTGTTACTTATATTCATTCCCCTGTGTACTTTTACTTATACTAATCATAGATTCTACCTCCTCGTTAAAAATAGATATGGTCATTATCTCTAAATTAATAAACATGTTGATTTATATACTTACAATTTGAAACTAACTTTGGGCATTGTGGCATGCACTTGCATGATTTACACGATACGAGCCTTTCCCTTCCTCCAGGAATCACGTAATTTAAACCCCAGCCAGGCTTGAAAATGAGCACTCCCAACAAAAAATCCTATCCACTATCAAAACACACAAATCTCATTCTACATCCTTTTATATATATATATATATATCTAAGTCATGTTAAAACGATCTTGAGGCTATACTGCTCTACACAGTGGACTTGGTACATTGGTCATTATGTAAAGTTTGTTGGAAATAGGCTAAGGGATATGCATGGTCACTTTTGTCTTGAGCATCACTTGTCCATTAAGCCAGTAGAGCTCACTTAAGATTCCAGGCGAGAGTAAACGGGTTTTGAAATAAGTTTTGTCTTGTGTGGCCAGTTTCATTCTGCAACTTTTTTTTTACAAAAGTCAGGGTAAAACGAACTTGAGGCTATACTGCTCTACACAATGGACTTGGTACATTGGTCATTATGTAAACTTTGTTGAAAATAGGCTAAGGAATGCACATGGCCAATTTTGTCATTAGCACCACTTGTCCATGGAGACAATAGAGCTCTCTCAAGAGTCCAGGCGAGAGTAAGCGGGATTTGAATTAAGTTTTATCTTGAGTGTCAATTTTCATTCTGCCACTTTTTTATTTATTTAGAAAAGTCAGGGTAAAACAATCTTGAGGCTATGCTGCTCCATTCAGTTGACTTGGTATATTGACCATTATGTAAAGTTTGTTGGAAATAGGCTAAGGAATGCACATGGTCACTTTTGTCATTAGCATCACTTGTTCATTGAGACAATAGAGCTCTCTTAAGATTCAAGGCGAGGGAAGCGGGATGTGAAATCAATTGCCCAATGGGATCCAAAGCTTCACACAAATGAGACTTTAGAGTAATAGAAATGGCATATACTTTTATATTACAGTGTAGGAGGCGGTATATAATCTTTTGTTATATCTTCTTCATGATCAAGTTCACATGTTCATTGCGTTCAAGGAGATTAAAGTTCTCTCATTCATGATCGGGATGAACTTGATGGGGTAGGTGTATGTGTATCTGAAAGTAAGTTGTCTTATATATTATCTATATGTACTGATGATTTCTTCGACATACTCAACAAAGTAATTTGTGCTTTGTGATCTATGAATTTGCTTTAATATGAGCCCTGAAACCAACCCCATCTTGCGGAATTTGAATAATCCATTTGTCAAAAACGCGGGAATGTTTTCGATTTTCTTTTTTTTTCCTTCTTCTTTACCCGAACAATTATTTTGATGGATTATAGTAAGTTTGTAACAAACCCTCTCCCCCCTTAATGAACTAACTTGCCCTTGTTTTTGTATTTTAGCTTTGGATAGTGCTATTGACGAACGTGAAAAAGCCATTAATGAAGAATACAAACTATGGAAGAAGAACACGCCCTTTTTATACGATCTTGTCATGACGAAAGCCTTAGCTTGGCCCAGTTTGACCTGTCAGTGGCTTCCTGATGCTGAAATGTAAGTAAAAATTGTTATTTTAGGGAAACTTACGCATTTCTATGTATTTCTTTTAGACGAACAGACAAAAACTACCAAATACAACGACTCATTCTTGGGACTCACACTAATGATGAAGAACCTAATTATCTCCAAATAGCCGAAGTACAAGTACCAACAGATAAACAAGAACTGGATACTAGAAAGTATGAAGAAACAACAAACGGTAAATGACTAATGAGGTGGAAGGAAAGGATTGACTCACGCATTATTATTATTATTATTATGTAAAACTAGAAATCGGAGGGTATGGTGGATACAACAACGCACAAATCAAGATCACACAGAAAATAGTCCACGATGGGGAAATCAATCGGGCAAGATACCAATACAACAATCCAAATATAATTGCTACCAAATCAAGGATAGGCTCTGTATACGTATTTGACAGAACAACGCATGAATCCTTCCCAAGAGAAAATGAACCATTTCGACCTGATCTGATCCTGAATGGACACAGTAAAGAAGGGTAGGTATCAAAATGGTATTGGTCTATCAACAACTGGATGGAATTAACTTGCTCTCTTTTTTACGATAGGTATGGATTGGCTTGGAACCCTCACACGACAAGCTCAAATCATCTACTTAGTGCTGGGTTTGATACAAGGATATGTCATTGGTAAGATGGATGCATAGAGAGAGAGAGAGAAAAGGCGGGAAACATACGGATGGAATAAAATAGAAACTCACATTACCCTTACATGTTTTATTTAGGGACATAGCTGGTGCATCAAAAGAATATCGAATATTGGATCCCTTACGAACCTACCAGGGTCATACTGCAGCTGTAGAAGTAAGAAGAACATGAACAGATGATAAAGATAATGAACTAATCTCACTCACTTACTCTAGGATGTAGCATGGCATATGGGTCAGGATACACTTTTTGCTTCGGTTGGTGATGATAAGAAACTTATGATGTAAGTTGGCTTTTATAAAAGAAAAAAAAAAGTCCTAGAACTAACTGGTTTATTGATTCATCTAGTTGGGATACACGAAGTAATAATGATTCACCTGTACACCATATTCATGCACATGATGCGGAAGTCAATTGTGTAGAATTCAATGGTGGAAATGAATGGATATTGGCCACTGGATCAGGTGATAAGGTACCAATAGGAAAATACGTTTGTCTTCTTCACTTACTCAACTTTTTTTTATCATCCATTCTAGACTGCCGCTTTATGGGATTTACGACACTTGAACCACAAATTACATTCACTAAAAGGGCATAAAGAAGAAATTTTTCAACTGTCATGGTCTCCTCACTATGAAACAATATTGGCTACAGCAGGAAGTGATCGACGTATCATCGTGTGGGACACTTCAAGAATTGGTGATATACAAGATAGTGATGATAACGAAGGTCCTCCTGAACTCTTGGTAAGATTCATACTTGAAAAGGAAATACACAACATGAATTCACTAATAATTGGTGTCTTCTTTATCTCTCTCTCCCAAAAAAAAAAAAAAAAAAAAAAAAAAAAAAAAAAAAAAAAAAACTAGTTTATGCACGGTGGCCATACAAACAAGGTGTCCGATTTTAGTTGGAATCCAGCCAATCCTTGGGAATTGGCCAGCACAGCGGAAGACAATGTAGTGCAAGTATGGCAAATGGCAAGTACTATCTGTGACCAAGATCAAGATTCCAGCAAAAAAGAAGATGACGATTGTAGAATGATAGAATAGATTAGAACATAGTATAATAAATTGATCTTGTAATAAAATGCTGCCTTTTTGTCATCTTGAATACGAATGATCTTTTAGGTGAACACGGGTAAAAGATAATCAATATTTAGATTTATCGATATGCTGGATCGGTCCATTGGTTAAAAAAGCATCATCCTACATTTTAGTGATATGAGGGGACCTACAAATATTTCCTAAATCGGTTATCTTCTAGCATCACCACTCAGAAAAGAGGAAATAAAAAGGGGGGCGCAAATGGATTGATCCAATAAAAGACCGATCTTATGCTTTTGACCCGTTGTTATTAATAAAGTGAATGCTGCCGGTTATCAGACTTCTTAACTAGGAAAGTGGTGTGAAGAACGCACGGTCAGGGAATAAGGTCGTTATTCTGATTGGTGAACAGGGCATAAAAAGTCGCTCTTTCTCTCTCTCTCTTTGAAATCCCGATCCCCATTTTTTAAATTGCTTTTTTATCTTTCTTTTCTGTCCCCCTCTCTTTCTCCCTTCTTCTTGTTTGAAACTTCTTTTTTATTGATCTATGCTTTATCAATCATGAGCGATCTCTTTTGGTGTACTCATTGTGATAATGTCATTAGTCATTACTCGGTAAGATTACAGGACCCTCATTGAAACAACAAGACCCTGATAATTCTAATGTCCTTTTTTTTTTATATCAACTAGGAATCCCTATATTGTAGTGAACAATGTTTACGTGCCGATGCTTTACGAAACCACCCATTACTTGGCTACACTTACCCTGAATTCGTCGACTTTCCTCGACCTTATGCCAAGCAACCTACAGTAATAGACTCATCAGTCATGCCAAAACGAACCCGATCCATCTCCTCGACTTGTTCCACCCGAGACTCCATTCATACACCACCCACATTATCTACTACTCATTCAAGCTGTCAAACATCACCATCTCTATCAGCTTTTGAAACTTCCCATACACTGTCACTACTCAGCCTACCACCAACACTATCAACAATCAACAACAATAAAAAATCATCTTGTATACCCTCTCTCTTACTCATGGGAACATCAACACCTACTACTGCTCTCAGCCGACCCTACATGTCAAATTACCGCCCAATTTATTGACCACTGTTAAAGGGGGGCCCTGTATATAGATTTATTACACTCGTGTTATATTCCACTTCTCCTTCTTTAATATATACCCCCTTCTACATACACCAATCATATTTTATCTCTTGTAATAAAGAAAAAACAGTTATCCCGCCAAAAACACTTGTTTTTTTTTTGTCAAAGGAGGTGATCCGTTGATTTGGAAAGGATCATCTTTGATATGCCTATTATACAACACCTCACATCATTACATCATTTTTAGTACCCTCCCCTCTGCTATATATAAATCGCACCAATCAGACCAAACACAAAGGGTGACACAATAAAGTTTCTATTTTATTCAAAAACAAACCAACGAGATCCAAGGTAATCCTTGACCCAATGTTCCACAAAATGCAATTTTCTATAACCACTATTACTATTTTGTTCCCAAGCATGTCGGATGTGTATAAGCGTTGTCCAGCCATTTTCGATGCCATCAGATTCCACAAGCAGTTGATCGGTGCGGGTGTTGGTAGGTCCTCCCCAATCCATTAACGATCGGATAACAGATGAATCCATCTCGACCCCATGCGATTGAGATGTCAGCCAAGGAGAGGCAGTAGCTGATGATTGCATCGTGTTGTTGTCATTGTCATTGTCACTGCCATTATCATTATTATTATTATTATTGTTATTGTTGTCGTCGTCACTATTAATATTATTATTATTATCGTCAGGCAGTTGGTCAGGCAAGGTGATGGACAATGTAGGTAGATCTTTTTCTTCTTCTTCATTGCTTGTCGATTGCGCAGCTAGTCGTCGTCGATGGTAATACCAAGGTGGCGCGGTGAGTGGTTCGTAACCATTATTACTTGGTGATTCGATGGAATGAGTCCAAGATAGTAATGAGAGTCGATCAATGTCTTCTTCCACCATTTGTCCAGGTACATGTGTCAAAGGCGATGGTCGTCTTGATGTTGAAGATATCATAGATGGTGATAGTGATGATGATATTGATGTTGATGATATTGATGACGTCGGTGAATAGTCTGATGATGTTACTGCTGCTGTTGTTGTAAGTAATAATGGCTGTGGTATTGATAGTACAGTTGCTTTTGACCCCTTGTTTTGTTGTAGCATTGCATGTCGTAGTTTCTTCTTCTTTGATTGTCGTGAAAGTCTAAAAGATGATGAGGTCGGACTATCTGATGGTACTGCTGGATGACCGGGTGAGTCCCATTGCATTGGTGGTGAGATTGAGGAGAGTGGTAATGATCCAGTTGAAAAATGATTTGTGAAGTGTAATGTATATGTATTCAATGGTGCTAGGTATTGCTGATCATCGGTATTAATAGGTGATGATGTTGCTGGTAATATACTGTGCTTTTTTCTTTTCTGACTGTGTTCTGATGCTGAAGGAGGTTTGAATTGCACGGTAGACAACTTTTTCTTGGTGTCCCTTGTCATAGATCCATTGCTATTGTCGTCCTTTCCATCATGTGCCATCCCATTGTTGTTTTGTTCATCATCATTATCATCCATTACCAAAGGTATGCTGTTACTTGGAGTTGCTAGTGCGAGAGTGATAGTTTGAGAGTTGTAAGATAATGTGGAGGTTGATTCAATGGACGAATGAGGCTGAAGACGACATACCTTTGTCAAAAACCAGTGCATTGTCATGGCCAAACTCCGCCAACGATAAGGATCCCGAGAGTGTTGATGGCGATAACAGAGAAGTAGCGACCGGTGTTGTTGATTGAGTTGATTCTGATGGTGATTCCTGTTGGTCCTGTCTTCCAGAGTGTCTTGAGCAATCATATCATGATTCACACGAGACAAATGAATAGTTGCATCCTGAGCTTCGTCACCCATCCAAGTATCATCTTGATTGTAACGGCTTATCATCATGTTGTCAATAGGTGAAGGATGTGGTGACGATTCGACTGGCTTGATTGATGGCAGGTCGTATTCGTCCACATATACCCTTCGTAAAAAGCGCCAGAATCGTCCAATAGTATATACCACCACCGGGTCACTAAAGTAAAGAATACTGACAAGAAAGCCTATAAAACACAAGAGGATGAGATAAGTGAGTGTGTATGAATTATTTGTGTTTTGTAGAGATGCCCTTTTTTGTTTCCCACATTCTTTGTTTTTCTTTTACCTTCACAGCCTCTTTACCTTGTAGAGTCGTAACCACTCCTGCGGCCACCAGTGCATGATAGCCCAAAGTATAACCTTCAATGTTGGAGAAACCATTGACAAAGGTTAAAATTTTGGAAATCAGAGGGACTAGAATGAAAAAGAAAAGAAACGTAAATGTCGGAATTTGAAAATACTTTTCAATAGTTCATGCCGCCATGCCCAAAGAACTTACTCAGGGCATAAAACGTGGAACGAATAATGACGTCCCGGAAGGTTTTAATGGGATCAATACTGCTATATTGACTTGATACTGCAGGTAGTAAAAAAGGGTTGTTGTTTTGAGTATAGCGTACTGAAGTTGTCGCAAAGTTGTATCGTTCCAATTTGTATCGTATCAGGAGAATTAAAGAACATAGAAAAGATAATACAATAGGAAGTAAAAGAAACACATAGTACCATATCTATAGATCAAAGTATGTTAAACACTGGAACCCAAGAGTCTCCCTCCTTTACATACCCAGTTGAATCTTTGTAGATCTTTTTTTCCGAAGTAATAGCGTATCCTATTTTAAAACACCGCCCGTTAGTAAGTCCAAAAAACAAAAAAAGTGGACCCTGATAGACTATTACCAGCATGGATACTTTTCAGGATAGTTTTCGGGACTACTAGAAACAGCCACGACAGCCACGACTATACTATAGATTAGAACAAGCATGTAGTAGTATTTCTCGAGTTTCCGAGGATCATTAACATTTAAAACCAGCACACAAACCGCATGAACGCCCACCATGGATAAACTAAAAGGGGCAGCAATCTCTGTACATGTCACAAAAAATGTACCCACCGAGCAAGAGACAGTATCAGCGGGGATAAGCATGGCGAAACGGAATACGGCAAGAACCATACCACATGCACATGCCAAAACAATCAGTCGTAGTGACACTCTATTAAGCTCCGCTATTTGGTATAAAGTCATACAACCATGGAATAGACACACGATAAGATTGGCTGCCAAAGAAATCGATGAAGTAGTGTAAAACACAACGGTTAGTGGTGCTAGATAGATTGGATCGACAAAGGATGATTTCGAAAAATCAGTATAAGAGGACATACTATACAAGTGAATCGGAAAGAAAAAGACATTAATACATTATCTACCTTTCTCATATAATACATTCCACACAATATAAAATACAGATTCCCTGAGAATGATTGATCCATTTTGACGTTTATTGGTTAATTTTTTTTTTATTGATAAAAAAAAAAAAAAAAGATATTCTATGTTCTATACTAAATTGATCTATTTCTTTTGTTCAAACATCATACTACAGTTTGATCCAGACATAGTAGGTGCCTTGACTAGTTTATATTCATTCAATTGCATCTTGACTTGACCAATCACCTGTTGTTGAGTTTCCTTATCCACCCGGTTTTGACCCTTTTTAAAAACAATGTCGACCTTGACCTTGTTGCCCTTTTCCAAGAATTGCATTGCCTTGTCGAGTTTATGGCCCATATCATGCGGACTGACATTCCAACCAAACACAATTTCCTTCGTCACCTGATCAGGCCCGGTCGTCTTCTTCTTCTTGCTGGCTTTTTGCTTCTCAAACAACTGCTTCTTTTCAAACAGGCGACAGACAGGGGGGCGAGATACCGGATCCACCTCGACCAAAAAGTAAACCGACCGATCAAAGTCTTGTAACACACTGTCCAGCCGTTGGCGTTGATGCACTTGTCCTTCATTGTCGACAAACGTGATCCATCGGCTGGTGATTTCTTCGTCTCGTCGAGGTCGTCCGAGTTTGACGGCTGGTGCTTCTCCTGTAGTGTTGTTGGTGGTGGTTTTCCCTAAGGCTGATGATAAAAAAGGCTTTTTGGTTTTGGTTTTGGTGGTTTCATTTTTGGATTTAGCAAATTCACGATTGAGGATTTCCTTAAAAGCTTGTAGGTGTTCTTCATTAGATAATTGTGTCTTGTTTTTATTGTTCGTTGCTAGTTTACTGGGTCCCGGTCGGAAAAGATGAGCAGTGCTGTATTCACTTGTTGACGCCATTGATCCACGTCGTAACATACCCAATCTAGTACATCCCCATACTGATCGAATAACCGAGTGTTGCATTCTTCTTTTGTCGATGTTTGTTGAATGGTATAATAAAATAGAAAGAAAGAGCGGAGTAGAACCAGGGAAATTTGTGAAGTAAATAATGCAAGGCTGCTCTAGGAAAGGCGGTCACTCAAATCTAAAAATAAAAAACACCCCCACACCCACACTAACGATTCCTCCCCTTCTTCAGATGATGAAGATGGCTACACAGCTCAAATTGGACCATTGACTTGTTCTTTTATGATACACAAACAAACATACCACAAAACAGTTGATGATAAGATATCAAAGGAAAAAAAAAAAATCTAGCGGGATTTTAAAATCGGTATTTTAAAAAGTTTACCTGTCAAAATCATGCATGATGGGTCCGGACTCCATTATAAGAAAAAAGACATGTATAAAGCATACACAATTGATCAGTTTTATTATTTAAAAAGAAGTATAAATGAGGATAAGGGTAAAAGGGGGGTAAGGGGAAGAGGATCCAAGGAATAAAAAATAAGGTTCAGATGAATAATACAATACACTATACTAAGAGAATTAACCAAGATGGCCACTAGCGAGTTTTTCTTGTTGCAAACGAGCTTCCTCTTGTTGTTTGTCCTTATTAACGGCGTGCCAAAACAATTCCAGTTGTGCCTGGTCAATAGGATAAGTGTTCTGTGGTGCCGGGAATTGCTTCGTCTTGACATCGATATGGTACTGTTGCAAAGCATTGGTCATGATCTGGTTGAGGTTTGCATACTGTTTGGTGAATTTGGGGACAAAGCGATCGAATAGACCAAGCGCATCATTGAGCACCAAGACCTGACCTGAGCATTGGACACCTGCGCCGATACCGATAGTGGGGACAGACAATTGTTGAGTGATATGATCGGCAATAGGGGCCGGCATGGCTTCCAGCACCACGGCAAACGCACCCGCTTCTTGTACAGCCAAAGCATCTTCGACCAATCCCAGCGCTTGTTTAGCCGTCTTCCCTTGAACTCGGAATCCACCCAATGCTGACTGTCGTTGAGGTGTTAATCCAATATGTGCCATCACGGGGACACCCACCGACGTGATCCGTCGGATCGTTTCCGCCATTTCTTTACCACCTTCCAATTTGACCGCCTCCATGTTACCTTCTTTCAAGAATCGTAGAGAAGTACGCACTGCTTCTTCAGGTCCAACTTCGTAGCTTCCATAGGGGAGATCAGCGACAAGGAAAGATGCCTTACTACCTCTGGCCACCGCTCGACAGTGATGAAGCATTTCCTAATATATAAAAAGATTCAAATATTAGTGGTGTTTTCAATCAAAGAAAAAGAGAAGAGAATACTTACTTCAACAGTCAAAGGATTGGTCGAGTCATAACCTAAAGCCACCATTGCCAATGAGTCACCCACCAGACAAATGTCAATACCAGATCGATCCACCATTAAACCAGAAGGATAATCTTGAGCTGTCATCATAGAGATAGGTTCACCATGTTTATACATACGATTGATGTTTTGGATTGTCACTTTTCTTCGTCCTAAGGAGAGAGAGAGAGAGAGAGGCATGATTAAGTAAAGAGAAGGGTAATACAAGGTGACACAAAACTTACGTTGTACGGAAGCATTTGCAGTATCAAATTCAGGAGGAGGACTTGAATAATAACGTGGAGATGTCATGTGAGAAGCAGTGGCCACGACAGCAACTTTGTTTAATGACCATTTTGATAGGCAGGAAGAAGGTATAGCCTTTGATGCCCAAGATCTTTGTATTGATTTTTTTAAAAAGGGGGATTTGATGATAGATGACATTTAGATTAAATAGATTAGGCAAAAGAATAAAAAAAAAATAAAAAAAAAAGAAGGAGGAAGAAAAGCGGTAGAAGGATTTTTTGAATCAAACCTTTTTATTTCCAAAAAATGGGCGGGGATTGAAATCCTCCAACCTCATTTGTAATTTTATTGGATGACAAAGAAAAATATTTTCGTTTATGACAAGACAGATGTGTATGAATATGAGTAAAAAGGAATAGTAATAGTAATAACAATCTAAATCAACATATGTATATGTATATATATAATAGTAATAAAGGGAATGGAGGGGGAGGAAAGTGGAGCTAATTATCTAAATATCATCTTGACCAAACATACCACCCAATGTAACTTTTTCACCTTCGTTGAATGCAGGCATACCCAAGTAAGGACAAGTAGAGCACCGGAAGGCATCACCGAGAGCGCAGCTGCCACAACCACCCACCTTCTTTGGTGTAGGATCCACTTCAATGACTTCATCTTCAACAATATCATCAGTCAAATCCAAAGACACCACACCAGCATTTTCAGCATCAGCCCGTCCACAAACACAGTTTTTACAAGCCTTTCGTCGTCCACCATCCATTTCACAATCGTCCGGTCGTATTAAAGAGGCCTTGGAAGGTTTGATCTTGTCTTCTTCATCCAGTAATGCTTCATCATCCTCCATGTCATCATCATCATCGTCATCATTGTTAATCGTCCAAACTGAAGGCTTCTTTGTTTCAGTGGTTGATTTCTTCTTGCCAAAGTTCAACGAGAGTTTTTGTCCTACTTCATAATTTGGTTTTTGTGCTAATACAGAGACCACACCGAATTTTCCAGATAGTCGAGCCACGCCTTGTTCCACTCGAGACGCATTACCACCCCACAGTTGGAAGAAAGCGAGCAAAAGTTCGTCAGAGACTGCACTGGTGGTCGCTTGTATGTTGATGAAGCCTGCCAATTTAAGCATAGACACTACATCTTGTTCCTTGCGAGTGATAGGTGATACAGTGTTGCTGAGATCCTGTAACAATATCGGTTCGTGTAGTTCCAGGTGACCTCCGGCTTTTAAGATTCGCAGGTAACAGGAGATCATATCGGGAGAATGGACTGCAACAGATGGGGAGAAGGTGTTGGAGTAAATCTTATGGAAGCTAGAATTGTTGAGAGGAGCTATATAAGAGTTGATTTAAAAAGTGATCTAGTCAAAGTGTTTCTTTTTTTTTTTTTTCACTTACCATCGGCAACTCGTTCGAGTACCTCAAAGGCAACCGAGCCAGTCGAACCAACTTGATCTTGTATTGTGGCCTTCACCTTTAAAAATTCATCTTGGTTGAGAGAAGGAGGAGCAGTAAAAATAATATGTTCACCAGTTTTATGTTCAGTATAAGAAGACACCATTATTAACAAGAAGAAGAAGAAGAGGAGGAGGAGGAGGGATATAAAAGTAAAAGAGATAGAAAAAGCGGGGGAGCAAGAAAAAACAAAAAATATAGGCATCGCTGACCAATCAATTAGACAAGATTCCTCTTATCGGATATTTTCAAATTCCGACTTTCTCTCTCTTTCTCTCTCTCTCTCTCTCTTTTTCTTTGGGTCATCCTGGTCAGGTGATTTGATGTGGTGTATTTACTATTATCATGATTTTTTTTTCTTTTTTCAAATGTCCAAAAGAAAGGAATGGAATGACAATTCCATAACGGACCAGATCTTCAGAACCAATGAAAGGAAAAGTAGATAGAGAATCGATGATGATGGCAGAGTCGTACACACCCTACACTTGCCCGTATTGGTGTGTTTGAATGGCGGGAAATGAAAAAGTTCAAAGCGAAAAGCTACGGCCGGCACCCAAGAGAAAGGTATCAATGATGTCTTATGTAAACCTTGTCAAAAAAAAAGCCCTACTTTTAAAGTAAATGGGTGTTTTTAAATTAGACAAATGAAAGAGTTCCATATATACATGAAGGGAAAATGATCATGTAAAATCCAAGGTCATGCATGGTTTACACTCGTCGATCATTGGTCGGTAATTCAAATCCCGATTTCCTTTTGATCTTTAGGAGAGGGCGGGTTATTTTTTCTTTTTTTTTTCCCTTCTTCGTCTCTCTCTTCTTTGCTACTTTTTTTTAAAAAAAATATATCTTGCGTTTTGTTGTATATATGAGAATGAAGCTTCATCCTCTATATATACTCCTATTTTGTATTACATATGGGTGCTATAATGTAAGCGCCATTGATAACCAACAACACTATGACGGTGATGGTCTTGATTTGTCTATTCCCTTCACGCCAAGTCTGTCCTCTCCTTATCTAATGTCAGCAATACCTGGTAGAAACGGTGGTGGCGACGATAAAGGCAAATGTCCCGACTGTCCTGCGTGTTTTAATTGCATGCTTCCTGGTTTTGAATGTCTTCACTTTGCAAACTGTAGTGATTATAACGGGAAATGCAACTGTCCTCCTGGGTTTGGTGGCGACGACTGTAAACAACCTTGTAAGTACATCTTCCCTTCTCCTTTATCATGACGTATCTGTCCTTACTGATCCTTTTCTCTTTCTCTTTTTCTCTCTTCTTCTTCTTCTTCTTTCTAGTATGCGGTGGACTTGGTGACGGTAGGAATCGATACCCTAGGAAAAACGGTACGACGTGTGATTGTCCTGATGGTTGGGAAGGTATCAATTGCAATGGTAAGAAAATCAACATGGCGAAAAAAAATAATAACAATAACAATAACAAAGGGGGTGAACAAAAGGGGTGGTGGGTGACATGAAACTTTTGGGGGATGAAGGATATTAACGCCATCACGCTTTATTAGTTTGTACACAGGATTCTGTTTGCGATCCATTGGTGCCAACTGGTCAAAATGGAACCTGTTATCGGGGTGGATTGACAGTATTTGAAAATCATCAAATGTGTAATGTGACAAGTAAGTAAATCATTACATCAAAAAGCATTACATAGACCCAGACCACTCACTTTTTTTATTGTTGCCTTTAGATCGGAAAATCATTGAACAATTGAAAAATCAAATTCCTCAAGTGACCTTCTCCTGTAATCGACGTGAAGAAACTTGTGATTTCCAATGTAAGTTACTTGAATAAATATATATAAGACAACACATGTTACTCATCTTGATTCATTTATGATCACCAGTTTGGGTAGACCAGGTGGAATCTTTTTATTGTCATTTGGATACTTGTGAATTTGATCAAGGTAAGTACAATAGAAAACATACTGACTTTTTAAATGGGAAACATACTCAATTTATTTGATGCAACATATATAGTACACGATTACGACCGAAACTCGACCAAATATAACTGCAAGAACATTGATTGTCGATGTATCAAGGACGAATTTCTTTGCGGCAAAGATGGATCTGTTGGTAAGTGTTACTAAAAAAAGAAATAGTGGGGGGAGGAGCTCCATGAACTAAGTTTGCTTTTTTTTTTTTACTCATATAGATCTCACGGATATGCTCAAGGATGAAATTCAAGGACCTGCCAGTTTTGATTGTATTGGACCGAAATGCACATTTTCCGAACCTGCTATGGACGATCTGATATCTGCTATCTTTGGGGATGATTCCATTTACTTGAACTGTAACTCTGGTGAATGTCTACACTATACCATGGTTCCAGGATTTGATGTAAGTACCACATAGATTCCCCTCCCAACCCTCAACCCCCGAATGGAAAATGGCCTGTTTACTCACAGGATATCTCTTGTTTTAGCGCCCTGATCGACCTACCAATTGGATAATGATTGTTAGTGGAATTGCTGGTGTCACTGTCTTTTTAATCATTGTCGCTGTGGTCGTCTCCTATTTTGCCAAAAAATCAAGCAATACCGATCAATACATACAACTGGCGGATGATGAAGCTGGGAAACTTATGTCTGAACATACACCAACAAGTCTAATCTTTGAAGATATATCTTACAATGTGAATGGCCTCAATATTCTCGAAAACACCACTGGCTTGGTCAGACCAGGTGAAGTCATGGCAATCATGGGACCTTCTGGTGCTGGCAAGACTACCTTGTTGGACATCTTGGCGAATCGAACGAAATCTGGTACCGTGTCTGGGCAAGTCTTGGTCAATGGTCATTGTCTGTCTCCTCGTCAATACAAGAATCTGATTGGTTATGTGGACCAAGAAGACACCATGATATCTACTTTGACCGTCTATGAAACCATCCTTTACTCTGCTCTCTTGCGTCTCCCAAGATCCATGAGCATCGCCGCCAAGAAATTCAGGGTGATGGAAGTCATGCAAGAATTGGGTATAGATACAATCAAGGATTCCAAAATTGGCCATGCTGGGCATCGGTCTATCAGCGGGGGCGAAAGGCGCCGGGTTGCTATTGCTTGTGAATTGGTAACTTCTCCTTCCATTCTCTTTTTGGATGAACCGACAAGTGGTTTGGATGCTTACAATGCTTACAATGTGGTGGAATGTCTGGTTACATTGGCCAGGGAATATCATCGCACCATCGTCTTCACCATTCATCAACCTCGATCCAACATTGTGACCTTATTTGATCATCTTGTTTTGCTTGCCAAAGGACGTGTGATTTACTCTGGACCTCAGGCACGCGCTCAATCTTACTTCCGCACTATTGGTTACCCTTGTCCCCCTGGCTTCAACATTGCAGACTTTTTGGTCGATCTGACGATGCAACCTGTGGAACCCACGCAACAAACGACTCCCGACGACAATGGGCTGGACTCTTCCAATCAAAATCAAAATCAATTATTTGGAGGTAACAATCTTCCTGTCATCAATGGAGCTACGAACACTTCGGTTGGCGGTATTGGTAATCCGAACAGTTATCACGACGATTTGGAAAACACCAGTGAACAATGGGCATCGGAACTTGGAGCAAGACAACGGGTACAACCATCACGGAACAACAATGTCGATGTGATAGTGGATGGCAATGATAACAACGATGCAACAGCAACCTCTTCTTTGCATAAAGTGGATAAGGATGGGGTATCAGTACATGTACGTCGACTTGTGGAATATTACCAACATAGTGCGGTGGCTGCAACTGTACGTGATCAAATCGAACGCTTCGTAACTGCTGCCTCAGGAACACCCGAAGAAGTCGAACAAAGTGGGTTGGATGCTGCTCCTATTCCTATCCTGACGCATGAACGCCCTGGTTGGTTGACACAATTCCGTATTTTGGCTGATCGAACATTCAAGAATCTTTATCGTAACCCCATGTTGATGTTTACTCATTATGCTATTGCTGTTGTGCTTGCTTGTAAGTTCAACACAATACATATATATGATACTATAATAGTATGGTTTGACTAACTTTTTTTATGATCCACAAATTAGTGATCTGTGGTGGACTATTTTATCAAGTATCTAATACAATTGCCGGCTTCCAAAACCGAATGGGTCTCTTCTTCTTTTATGAAGCGTTATTGGGATTCATGTGCTTAACATCATTACAAGTCTTCTCCAGTGAACGAATCCTCTTTGTCCGTGAACGTGCCAATGGTTATTACTCGCCCGCCACTTACTTTTTGTCCAAGGTACTATTTGATATCATCCCTCTGAGGGTGGTGCCTCCGTTGATGATGGGTCTCATCTCATATTACATGGTCGGTCTTGTCGAAGGTGTACCTGAATTCTTCAAGTTTTTGTTGGTGCTTGTATTGTTCAACTTGACGGCAGCAGCTTGTTGTCTTGCTATCGGTGTCGTCTTCAAAAACCTATCCATGGCCAATCTTCTCAGCTGCATGGTGATGTTGTTCTCCATGCTCTTTGCTGGGCTTTTATTGAACAAAGGTAAATATATCCTTGAAAAAAAAAAAGGAAAAAGGAAAAAGGAAACGTATTATGTACTAATCTACACAACTTTGCTTGATAGAATCAATGTCCCCTTACTTTGGCTGGCTGAAATACCTATCCTTCTTCAACTATGCTCTTGAAGCGTTATTGGTAAATGAAATGCTTTATCTACAGTTGGTGGAAGAACGATATGGACTGAATATCGATGTAAGTGCAGGTATATATGGATAAATGGAAAGTATGATCTTAATGACTTTTTTATTTATTCTATAGGTCCCTGGTGCTACTATCCTATCAACTTTTGGATTCAACGCAAAAAATTACTGGCCCGACGTGATACGACTGGCAAGCATGTTTTTATTCTTTATTGGATTTGCCTTCATTTGGCTGGTCATCTTTGTCAAAGAAAGGCGATAGAGTCTTCGTGGTACTTCAAAATAATGATAGTATTCTCTCTTTTTTGGTTTTGTTTTGTGTTGGTGATCTTTTAAAGAAGAGTATGTTGTGGCAAACTCAACATATGTAGTAATAGTCCTTAGTAATGTTAGCTAGTTTATTGTTTTTAATGATTTAAATAAAAAAAACTTGAATGACCTTGGGGTTGGATGTGCTTTTATACACAAATGTATTAAACTGGATCAGTGTGTGATTGTAACAAAAGTAAAAACCTAATTGTATAATACAACAAAAGTCTCTTGCCCACTTGACCGCCAATTATCGAATGTTGGTTAAGGTATCCAAATGTGCTTTGGACGGATAAATCATCTTGCAATGGCATCGTCTCAAAATTTAGGTCATATGCGTAGTCGAATAAACAACAATTCGTCCAAAACATACTTCCACATAGACAAGGTAAGGATATAGACAAACTAAAGTGAGACACACATGCAAAAGTCAGCATGAATTTCAGTTCTATCGCCTGCATTAGGATATGAATGGCATGATTTCAGAGTTGCCCCAGCAGGACGAGCGGGATTTGAAACTGATGATTGCTTTTTTTTTGAGACGCAATGACCAACTCACATCATCGTAAGCTTGGCTTGACTGACATAAGGACCTGAATGTTTGACTTTTGCAGTAGACTATGTTGAAAATTCATCATAGCTTGCACTTGGCCATTTTAATCGTTAGCATCGTTTGGTAATGGAGTGAGTATTTTGTAATTCTGACCAAGCGACCTGCAGCCAGCCGAGGAAAGACGGGATTTAAAAATCAAACTTACCCCTTTTTTTTTGGTTTTACCCTTGACTGACTGGTAGGCCAATTCCCTAGTCAGACTTGGGAAGAACTCTACTCGCTCAATTGTCAACCGATACTAATGATTAAAGTAGTGATGTGGACACTATGGCATGTTTTCAACATACTTTACCGCAAAAGCCAAGCATCAAGGTCCTTGTGTCCGTCTATTCAAGCTTGTGATGACTTTTACCTGTCAGTGCGTTATTATTTTTAACTGAGAACGGTGCAGATCATCTTCAACAAGGTCTGACTGACACAAGTCTCTGAGCCCATACCTTTCTCTGTAAAGTATGTTAGAAATATACTATAGATTGCACATCCCCGTTTTAATCATTAGCATCGTATGGTAAAGGAGTGAGTATTTTCTAATTCTGAGTAAGGGACCTACTGAAAGAACAAAGCCAACCAGTATCGGAGTTTACATTGAGAGAGGTGAAATATACAGTATAGCACACTCTCCACAAATAAAAGGATGTTTATATCGGAACCGACAAGGTACAAATGGAATATTCCCAAAATGGAAGCTACTTTTTTTTTGTGTATGAATGACATGGGGAAAGCAGGTTGAGTGCATATATTATTGTAACAATTGACACTTTAATCATAAAGATTTATTCCACATGATGCAGATCAATGTTATCACATAATACTATTGATCTTACACAATGATCCTCTTCATTTTTGTTTTTCACCTCCCTTCTAAAAAAAATAATGGATTAATGGGTCATGCAAAGTATATGATCATAAGACGTAAAACAAAACATCAGTTATAAGAGTATTCATTACCAAAGGGTAAATAGTGTTTTTATTATGAGTATGCATATGTAAAATTATTAAACTATCATCTATATTGTATGTTACTATTTAAAGCCAAGTCCAAAAAGTTTGACATTCCCCCACATATCCGTCCATTCATTTTACCAATCCATCTTCTGTTTTTGTGTTTCAGGGACGTTGATCTTCGTAGCCTTGCCAGTATAATTCTTTCCATCCAACCAGGGCCAGGTAGCTGTGCGACGAGCTTCGAATTGTTCAATCTTGGCATCCTTTTGCATCGTCAATCCAATATCGTCCAAACCATTCACCAAACAGTGCTTGCGGAAAGGTTCCACATCAAACTTGAATTCATGATGAGGAGACTTGACCAGCTGGTTGACCAAATCCACTTCCAGTTCTAGTCCCGACTTTGCATCCACAGCTAATTGATCCACTTGTTCTTGAGGAAGCACCAGAGGCAGCATACCGTTCTTGAAGCAATTGTTAAAGAAGATGTCAGCAAAGCTAGTGGCAATGATACACCGAATGCCAAAGTCGTTGAAGGCCCATGGCGCATGTTCCCGAGAGCTACCACATCCAAAGTTGGGTCCTGTGCATACTAGAATCTTGGATTGGCGGTAAGGTTCTTGGTTGAGGACAAAGGCAGGGTTTTCCGCATTGGTGGTAGGGTCGAATCGAAGAGAATAAAACAAGGCGCTACCCAATCCTGTTCGTTTGATGGTTTTAAGGAATTGCTTGGGAATGATCATATCCGTATCGACGTTGGCAATGTCCAATGGCGCTGCGATTCCCTTGAGTGTTGTAAAGGAGGGCATACCGGATGCTGGAGCGTCGTTGGTTGATTTGTTGACTGTTTTGGTGGCAGTTGTTGTCGATTGTTCAACATCGTTGGGTAGAGACGCTGGTGTTTGCTTGGGACTTTCGATTTCGACGGGTTGGTGGCTGGATCCTTTAATCACATCTTCATTTGGAATCATGCTACGAACATCAGTCAAGTAACTAGATTGTATCCCCCCCCCAAAAAAAAAAAAAAAAAATGTTGTTAGTACCGACATACAACCTTCTTTTTTTTTCTCTCTCTCTTTCCCTCCTCTTTTTCTTTTTTTTTTTTTTTTTGAACCTTACCCTTTAATACCAGCAGCAGCAGCCATTGCAGGACTACATAAATGGGTACGACTTCCAGCACCTTGCCGTCCTTCAAAGTTACGATTACTAGTGGAGGCACACCGTTCCTTGGGTTTGAGTTGATCAGGATTCATACCGAGACACATAGAGCAACCTGCTTCACGCCAATCAAAGCCAGCTTCCTTGAAAATGACATCCAGACCTTCTTTTTCAGCTTGGAGCTTGATGAGACCAGATCCAGGGACGACCATAGCATAGACCCAATCAGCCACCTTTTGACCCTTGACAATACTAGCAGCAGCACGGAGATCTTCAATACGAGAGTTGGTACAGCTTCCAATAAACACCTTGTCGATTTTGACTTGTTCCATAGGAGTGTTGGGTTCCAGACCGATATACTCCAGAGCACGTTCAATAGCCAGACGACGAGCAGGATCAGATTCTTGAGCAGGATCAGGCACCTTGCCAGTGATAGGCACCACATCTTGAGGACTAGTACCCCAGGTCACGGTAGGAGTAATATCAGCGGCGTTGATTTCCACGTTGATATCATATACAGCATCATCATCGGCACGAAGAGTGTTCCAGTAAGCCACTGCCTTGTCCCATTCCGCACCAGTAGGAGCCAAAGGACGCCCCTTGAGATAATCATAAGTAACTTGATCAGGGGCAATCATACCAGCACGAGCACCACCTTCAATAGCCATATTACAGATCGACATCCGAGCTTCCATAGTTTGTTCACGAATAGCAGAGCCACAGAATTCGATTACACAACCAGTACCACCCGCCGTACCAATGACACCAATAATATGCAACACGATATCCTTTCCCGTCACACCAGGTGTCAATTTACCTTCCACCGAGATACGCATGTTTTTGGATTTCTTTTGGAGAATCGTCTGGGTGGCCAACACATGTTCGACTTCAGAAGTACCAATACCAAAGGCCAGAGCACCAAAAGCACCATGAGTAGATGTATGAGAATCACCACAAACAACTGTCGTGCCAGGGAGAGTAAACCCTTGTTCGGGGCCAATCACATGCACAATACCTTGACGATTGTCTTCCATGCCAAAGTAAGTCAAACCAAAGGCTTCAATGTTTTGTTCCAGCGTTTCACATTGAGTGCGAGAGTCGGCTTCTTCAATAAACGTGGTAATGTTCTTGAAGTTTTTACGAGTTGTAGTTGGAATGTTGTGATCCACCGTAGCCAAAGTGCAGTCAGGACGGCGGACAGAGCGACCAGCAGTACGCAGACCTTCAAAAGCTTGGGGACTGGTTACTTCATGAACCAAGTGGCGATCAATATAAAGGACACAAGTACCATCTTCTTGTTGGTCAACCACGTGGTCGGCCCATACCTTGTCAAAGAGCGTTTGGGGCATGTTAATGTATAATGTATAAGAGTGGGGGGGAGTGGGGAAAAGAAAGAAGAAAAAAAAAAGATGCCAGATTGTTTGAGTAACTTTAAAAATAAATCTCCTCAATTTCATTGGTTGATCTCAATTTGACTCAATGGATGTATAGACACATTTTAAATCCCGAAGTCTAAAGTACACTCTACTTGACCCTTAATTCAACCGTTCCAACTCAACGATAGTGTGTTTATTTTCCTTTCCTTTCCTTTTCCTTTCCCCCCCCCCCATAATGCTACATAAAAGTGAAGAAGTTTTCAAAAAGAAAGTATCAATAAAATGTTTTACTGTCAATATCAATTGGTGAGCTTCACCAACCGACCACCCGACATCATATGATGGACAAACATAAAATTCTTATCATTTCTCAATGTATCTTACAGTAGAAAGTCTTGTTCGACTTGCTTGAGGCACTTTTTGAAGTAGACAAAAGCCGCAGACAGCCATTACATAGCGGCGTTTAAATATATCTGGATTTAAAATTCTGCATGAATGGGGGTGCCCCACCCAAATTAGAGACATCTAGACATTCGGTTGCAAAGCTATGATGATAAATTTACAGTAGAAAGCTATTATTGCTTTAGGTTATAGTAGTACCATTATTTATCTCTGGAATCGACACTAAAAAGAACATCATGTCTCAAGTGTCATAAGATGGGTAAACGCACATGATTCCTGCTCTCCTCTTCAAGTGAAAAGAAAAAGTCCCATGGGAAAAGTATAAATCATCTGTCATAATTCAAACTCTAGTTCTGTATTATGATGACTTGAAGTACTAACCCTCGAGTCAGATCATCACAGGGACGCCTAAAGATACATACACAAATGCAGGTTTCTAGTGTAACAGATGCATCAAGGATCAGTCATCTTTGGTTTTATTTTGAAGTGATGGGAATAGTTTTCATGTATAGAGTGATTGAAAAGATTATATATATATATATATTAATTTGGTTTAAGATAGAGGGGAGGAAAGTAATAGACTATGTAAAGTTTTTGATATAAATGCTGCTTTTGAATTATTAAAGTACCGATGGAGGAAGTGGAAAAGTTTCACCAAGGAACACGTCTTGGAGCTCGAGCTCGACAATCAGGGCACCAACTTGTTTCAAAGTATCTACGGTGGGTTAGACAATAGCTTTTACCACGACTTTGACATACTGGTAATACCATATTAGTAAAGGTTGATGGGCAAGTTTGTTGAGTGATGATTTGTGATAATGATGGATCCATTTTCGGCGTTTAAATATTGTATGCTCTTGTTCTATTCTAATGATCAACTTTTCGGTATGAAGTGGTATCAGATATAATAATAAAGTATGTCTATAAGACAAAAAAAAACAAAAAAAAAGAGCCAGGAAAAAAAAGCTGTAGGAGTGAAAGGGAGAGAGAGTCAAAGATGATGTTTTTATATAGGTTCACTGAAAAGAAGGAGGGAGGCTTAAAAAGTCTTTGTGAATGAGGGATTACAGTTTTTGTCCTACATCAATTTGCTCTTGTGGATCATTCTCTGTTGCAATCAAGTATCATCACCTGCATATGATACTAATCACGAGTCTATTGATTATTTGGAAAGGGTTTAATGATCATGGGCTTCTCCTTTTTTTTCCTTCTCCCACGGAGTCATCTTTCTCATTCGAGTCAGTATGTTATACTTTTCCTTCTATTTTATTTCGGTGTACTTGAATCCAAAGTAATGGGATTTTTTCTGTCTCTACATTACATCTTTCCTGGTCCCCGTGATCGTATCCTTAGGTTACATCAAAATATCGTACTTGTGTATCATTCACCATCTCTTTTATCCACTTGGATGTAAAAAGAAAGTGAAGAAATGATGAATCATGAAAGCTGTCAATAGGGCCAACAAACTAAAGTAGATAACTAACCAATCAGGCGGAGTATAAATATTGAAATCGTTCCTGCATGAATTTCAAAAATGAACCGATCAAAAACTTTTTTAAGCGCTTCCACTTTTTGACCCTTTTTAGTATTCAACCCCCGCAACGCTAGCGGAGTAAATCATCAACTGGTCAAAGAAGAAAAAGATATCATAAAAGGAATAGCCACCAGCAGGTTTCATGATGCATCATCATAAATCATCGAATATTCATCTTTCATCATTAAGTATGAGGGAATCATCCAGTCAAGTTTATTCACGCCTCATAGTACAAATGTCCGAAAGTATGTGTACCGTCCCATGATGACTAGCTCGTTACCTAAATACCAATAACCTTTTCTCTTTTCTTGTTTGCGTAGCGGGCCCAGATCGACTATTCGGGGTTTTTTTATTGCTTAAAAAGAACGATCTTGTGCAAGGTCGAATGGGAAAGACATCTATAATTAAAGATGTAGGTTTCCCAAGAACAGCATTACAGAAACCAAAAAAAGGAAAACTAAGCAGATTTTGGTAAACGTTCACACTATAAACTTTTGTTCTTAATGATGGTCTTTTATTTTAACCATGTTGTTTTAACATAAACTTCTCATTACTTTGATTCCCATGACGAGTCCCTTTCCCTTCTATGACGATTATGCATCGTGGTTTGAATAACCAAGTTCATTCCCCGCTCATCCCAAAATTATCCCCAACCCCCATTTTTCCTTTTCCAGATTCTAGTGAAGTTTATGTAAATTATGATATGGTATACTCTTCAATAAAGTTACAATCATAAAAGAGGCAGGAAAAAAGAAAAGAAAAAAAAGAGACCGCTTTTAGACATCTTTTGGTAGCTGAGTTCATCCAAAGGGACCCATCAAAAGTTACTGGGCGCACAGTTCACATGATGGGTGATCTCTAAAAGAATCATTGACTTCTTCCTAACATTGGTATCGGAGCAGAGATACTTTATCAAAGAGTGATTACACTTGCCTATCGATTAAAAACAAAAGCTTAACTTTGTTTAATCCCATATACCAGTGCCAGGACATGCCCCTTCCTAAATTACATAACTAAAGGTCCTATTTTTACTTTTAATCCGGTATATCATCACATCAGTTTGTTCCATAATCATAGTTTGAGTTTTATTGATAATGATAGACCTTGAACGTCCAAAAAAAAAATAATAATATATACAGTGCTAATAACCAAATGACAAGATACAATCTAAACTACTTCCGCATCAATAGATACACATTTTCACCAACAGTGATCTTTTGTAAATGTCTATAATCACCTTCCAGACACATCAATAAACCACCAAAGGAGACGTATACAGACCTATGAAAGAGATAAAATATTATTAGCATATATCGTCCTACCATGTTTATCCCGACCCGATTACATACACTTTTTGTCCAGCAGATACATTGGTGGCACCACTTCCACTAGTAGAGTCATCATAACGATACACTTTTCCATACATGACATATTCGTATTCGTCACTAAGATCACGTTCACCAGGAGCACGTTCTCTCCAGCTTTCTCGAGTATCAGTACCGCTTGCACTATCCAAGGATAAGGAAGAGGCAAGGACCAAGGAGAATTTTTCAGCAATGTCGAGAGGGTAGAGTTCAGAGTTGATATCCAGCGTCAAGTCCATTTCGTAGTTTTCAGATCGAGCAATAACACGAGACACTAAAGAAGTTCAAGTTTGTTAATTGTTAGTTGGTTAGTATATTAGGCAAAGTTCGTAAAAAGGAATTTTCAACTTTTACCTCGATCAAAACGTTTGCCATTAGGATCTACATCTTTGATATCAAAGATGTCTTGGAATAGAATGTTTTCTTCAGCCATCGTGAATGCGTATATCCAAAGTTGTTATGAGAAGGAAGAAGAGAAGAGGGATATTGGATTCCCGCCCCTCAAAAAACATTTCAACTGAAAAAAAAAAAAAAAAAGAGCTTCAACTCAGCCACTTTTTTTTTCTCACAAAAAAAAAAAAAAAAGCGATCTACTTCTTTCTCTTGTCCCCATCTCATATATTCTATCATAATGGTTAGCTGTTGTCTAGATATTGACGAAAACTTGGTAAGCTCTATATATAGCATTGGTTTATTTATGTCACTTCTTTATCAACCCATTCACTCTTTGTCTTCTTGTTATAGGCACGTCAATCTGTCAAAACGTTATACGGCTATATAAAGAAGAAGGCTATCAGTGACGAACAAATCGTTTGGTTGACAATATCCTCCTTGAATCTGATTATTACACCTAGGGAAAAGGTGGCCATGATGTAAGTGTATTGTCCTTATTGATTCATAATACCTAACACTTTTTTGTCTTTTTATTTTTATAGACCTTTAATACACCCTACACAAACAGCTGGGACTCGACGCTGCTTATTCTCAAAAGACTCTCAACAAGCTACTAAAGATTTATTGACATCTCAAAAGGTGAAGGGTATACACAAAGTTATTGGTATCTCGAAATTCAGGAAACAACATGGGTCCAAGGAAGCCCAACAGCAATTACTCGACCAATATGATGTCTTTATGGCAGATCAACGACTAGTCAAAGTTTTACGCCAAACACTGGGAAAAGACTTTTATAAACGAACGTAAGTAGTTTATACTTGACATAAGCATGATGATTAAATCACTCTTTTAACTCTTCTCCCCTCCCTCTTTATCACAGGACACCGTTGCTGATCAACATGAAGGAAACTGATATTCAAAAACAAGTCATTCACTCCATCCATTCTACATATATGAACTTCCGGAAAGGGGACTGCCAGTAAGTAAAACTTGGACCTAAATCACTGATCACAGTACTAATACTATCTATAATGTATATAGCTCGATCAAGATTGCCATTGCTGGACAAACTCCCAAACAAGCATACGAAAACATCATTAATGCCATCGACACTATTATTGCAAACCTACCGGGTGGCGTGGACAACCTTCGATCACTCTTCATCAAAACCTCAGACTCTATTAGTTTACCCATATATCAATACACCAAACAATAATGATTTTTATCTACCATGTAATATACTTCACCATCACCTCCCGTTTATATTAGATTAGAATATCATGTTATTCATGCAAATGTTGTTGGTTGGTCGGGATTTGAAACAATATCCTATCGACCCTTCTTTTATTAAAAAAGTGGCCCTGTATTAACATGTCTATATAAACCAATAAATACAATCATCTATCTATTCTTCTATCAAGTAGTAAAAAAAAAAAACACCTAGTCCAATCTAATTATATTATATCTATTCTAATTGGCTTTTGAAGAAGGTCCCCGTTGTTGTTGTTTTGACTGTTTGACAAATTGTGAGACTTGGTCACCGGTGATCTTGAACCAAATATAAAAGCAGAAAAAGATAAAAACGTGAGCACCTGTAATCACCCAAGCTGTTTCTGTTTTCAAAGGTCCCTCCATGCGTGATTGGAAGCAAAACAAGGCAAATAATCCATGATAGACCATGAATCCAATGGCTGATATGATACAAAAAAAAAAAAAAAAAAAAAAAAAAAAAAAAAGTTAGTAAAGACCAACCCCAACAATTGGATTCCCGAATGAGGAGAAATGCGAGTTGACCCATTCTCCTCTTACGAGACACATACATGTGAATTACAAATTAACCCCAAACCCCCACCTTCTTTTTATCTTGATTATATTTACCTGCACCACGTTTACAAGGCAGCATATTGGGGAGGCTGTAGCAAAATAAGGCAGTAACAGCTGAGCCGAGTAACGCAGCACCATAAGACCGAGCTACAAATGTGGCATAGTTATCGGCAAAGGAGAGGAATGTGATATATTGAGGAAAGAAGATCAAAGCCAAAGCAAATATACCTTCAATAAACCCATGCTAAAGGATTGTTGGATACGATTATTGGTAGGAGGTGTTAGTGTACAAAAAAAAAAAAAAAAAGTTAGTAAAAACATTCGCAGTCTGATTGTCTTTGACTTTTATATGTTTTTGTTAACGTACAATAAGGAAGACGTGATTTATCATATTGGTTGTTTAAATGATTAAAAGGAAAAAAAGAAAGGTGAAGTTGAAAAAAGTATCAGCTAAATTTATATTTAATATCCGCCACAGCATAAACACCCAATCAAAATGCGCAAATATTATGTCACGTGATTTTTTTAAAAAGGTGCTTTATATAATACCAAACAGTTTTTTTCTCAGTTATGGTGAGATGGCCGAGTTGGTCTAAGGCGTCACGTTAAGGCCGTGATCTCTTCGGAGGCGTGGGTTCAAATCCCACTCTCATCACTTTTTTACTTTACTGACCCTAATTTAAACGCCGTTTTAATTGCTTTTTATGTTGTGTCGGAGATAAAAAGTGATTTTCTCTGGAAAATTAGATATCAATCTGGAAATTTCTTTTTGTCTCTTTCTCCTTTCTCTTCTTTCTCTTCTTTCTCTCTCGATAAATCTTTTAACATCTAGATGCTTCGATATAACCAATTCAGCCATAGACTCCGATAATAGAATAGTATATATATATGTAGACTTCACTTTTAATAAAAACATTATTCTTCACCTGATATAAAAAAGGAATACTCGTCTTATAGTTCAAACGACACTGGTAGCTTGTTTACGTTTCGATCCTCTGGCTTTCCTTTTGGTACGGCGATACTTTGCTCCTGGCTTGCGTTGGTGAATCTTTGGGAATTGTTGGGGACAACAATTCTTAAGGAGGGGCAAGTACATGGTTGGAACAATGCGGTGAATCTTGGACGTCTAATCAGCAAGACATACATGGCTTGCTGTTGGTGATATGGATGCGTAGCTTACATACATACTATTGGTTCGGTGACTCTTGAATTAGTATATGATGGACTCCTATGGCTAGCACTGTGCTTAAGTATATTATCTGGTTGGCTCGCTCACTCTCTTCAGTTCCTTTACTATTCGGCTCTCTTAGTATTGGTTCTTACTGGCTCGTTCGATGTGCATGATTGGCTCACATTTATTATGATGATACTAGTACCTTCCTCCCAACTATGGTTCTTTAATGTTGGTATTGCTCATTGGATGACTGGACTCACACGGTTGCTTTGAATGAATGGCTGAACCTTGGACCTTGACATGTATAATTCTGTTGTGTTCGATTAGAAGATCTTTATTATTATTGGCGACTACTATTGGATCAACGAACTATTCTTGCTTATTGGATGATGGAACATTGATTTATGGATCATTGATTAGGATCACACTTACTGCCTGGTTATCGGCTAATGAATCTTACGACGGTTATGAAACCTGCTTTGTTAGTATTATTGGGATTGCTCGTATTGTCTGGTTTATTTACTTTGGATTATTTGGATTATTGACTCGGATTACTTACTTGGTTTACTTGGTTTACTTTCTCGGATTACGTACTCGGATTATTTGGTTTACTTATGTGGTTTATTTGGACACCTTACATGGATTACTCGATTACTTTGGATTATTATTTGGATTATTGGATTTAGATCGTTCAGTTGGATCACGCCGGCGGCATGGACGGTTTCAAGTGTGAAGACAATTATGATGAACGGTGGACTCTTTCTCTCTTTTTTTTACGGTACGACATACAGCAAAATGAACAATAACAAGCAATGGGAAAGGTGAATCAGCAGTGTTTAGCGATAACAGGAACAACAGCATGAATATGGACAACAGCGGATACTGCTTTATGGATGTAATTGACGTTATGGTATGGATCTCGGTGGTGCCTGATTTTTTTTTTTTCCCCTTCCCCTCGGTGTTGCCCTGGTAATTCGACCTTTTTCTTTTGGACCTTACTTGGAATCGTGGTCGATTCTTCTCCCCGTGGGGAATGATGTCGGAGATAAAAAGTGATTTTCTCTGGAAAATTAGATATCAATCTGGAAATTTCTTTTTGTCTCTTTCTCCTTTCTCTTCTTTCTCTTCTTTCTCTCTCGATAAATCTTTTAACATCTAGATGCTTCGATATAACCAATTCAGCCATAGACTCCGATAATAGAATAGTATATATATATGTAGACTTCACTTTTAATAAAAACATTATTCTTCACCTGATATAAAAAAGGAATACTCGTCTTATAGTTCAAACGACAGTTGTCTTTGTTACGGCTAAATGTGTAAGGATTTAGGTAACGTGGGTGTGTTTTTGAGGTTTTTGTGTTTTTATATGAGTGTTGTAGATATGTTATTATCTTTAGATAATGTAAATTTGCGTTTATAGAGTCAAAATAGGAAATTCAGGAACCAGTCAAAGTGTGCTTGGTTCGGAGGTTAAATTGATTTTCTTTTTTCTCTCTTGTAGAGATGGATTGATTCAAGTAGATCGTTTGAGTTTAAAAGTAGTGAGCACCAGAATATTTGTGGTTAATATTCAACCTTTGAAGTAAAATAATAAAATAAAATAAAGTCAAGACTTATAGTCTGAAGTAATAAAATAAAGGACTTCTATATCAATGATAGAGTCAAAAACAAATCAAGTTTCTATATAGATGATAGAAACAAAGTAAAATAAGACAGTAGTTTTGGTGGATCAAAGTCCTTTGTACTGAATTTTATATAAAAGGGTTGAGTAAATAATATATCTTATACTTATAAACTAAAGAAAAAAATAAAATTGTGGAAAAGAAAAGTGGGGTATTTATACTAGTTTGAAGGCAGTAACGTGATGACAAGTGTAAGGGGCAAGAATATGGTGCATATGTGTAGCGTGTAAGGGGGAGACACTTGTAAGGGGAGCGAGAAAATATAACAATTAAGACTATTCCAATGCCCAACCCAAGGTCGAACTAATCCCAAAGATGGCATTGAGAAACTGATCCATAGCGGAGTCCAAAATTTGCTGAGGTCTTGTCTCAACATCTTCAATGATACGGCTAAATCTGGTAGATGTTAGAGTATCTTGGGTTCAAAAAGTTTGTTTTGTATGTTGTTGCAGCTATACTTAGTGAAGTGTATGTAACTTGGGTTTGTAAAAGTATGCTTTGTTTATATGATATGCAGTGAGCACCAGAATCTTTCTAGTAAGATTCAACCTTTGAGATGTACTTGAATGTACTTGGTAATTCAAGATGGATCGATCGAGGCAAGTCGGGATTTAAAAATATAATAAAAATTGGCTCTTGATCCAAAGAAAGAGCAGTAAAGGCAGAAGTTACACTTGTAAAGTAACTTGTAGAAAAGACCTTTTTGGTTTTGTATTGAATTTTTTATTTATTAAGAAACTTGATAAAACTAAAAAATCGTTTTTTTATAAAAAATGAAAGAGTATTTATACCCTTTTGATAAAAAAAAATGAATAGGGTCTTTTGATATAAAAGATATATAGTATCTTTTGATAAAATAATGAATAATATCTTTTGATAGAATAAAAAGAGAGAAGTGAATAGGATCAGTGATATTCAAATCAAATAAAGCATCAAGATCCAATGGGGCTTCAAAATCGAAAGGCGCCACAATGTATTAAAGTAGTGAGTGCCAGAATCTTTTTGGTTTAGATTCAATCTTTTGATAGTTCTTGTTAAAAACAATAAAAGTACAAAGAGATCCCAATTTGGATGTCGGGGCTTAAAAATAAAATAAAAGTAGATCTTGTACCAAAGTAAGATCACAAAGACAAAAGTTACACTTGTAAAGTAATTGTATATAAAATAGAAGGCTATAGAAAATAAGACACAATGGTAACACCTGTATACTCTGCCAAGAGGAGACATACCGGGAATTTAAACATTAACAATGCAGATTCCATTTTCAAATCCCGATGTCCTTATTTGGAGGGTTTTTTTCCCTGTGTTAATACGTGTTCATCATATATACCGATCCCTACAGCGTTAAAACCTATTTTTCACTACATGCAACCAATGTATTACCCTACCCACCTGTCATCATTACCAGAATCATAGCTTTCAAATATGATAGATAACCCAGCCAAGTACATCGCAGAGAAGAGGTGGCCTAATCGTTTATTTTTATAAATCAACGCCAATATATATATATATATATATATGTAAAACTATACTATGTACACTAAATGAAGTAATGTCCATTATCAGACAAAGATAATAC
Organism: Chlamydoabsidia padenii; assembly: GCA_025330725.1. Classification (NCBI taxonomy): domain Eukaryota; kingdom Fungi; phylum Mucoromycota; class Mucoromycetes; order Mucorales; family Cunninghamellaceae; genus Chlamydoabsidia; species Chlamydoabsidia padenii. The sequence goes on along the minus strand of JAIWND010000034.1, from coordinate 41,444 downwards.
CAGTTCACGGACTTCTTCCATTCCATCATGAATGATTTCCTGTTCCACCACCGTAACCGATGCATCACTATGTCCGTCCGTATCATCCAAATGATCACCACTACTGTTGTTGTTGTCACTACTGTTGATATAATTGCCGTCATCATGTGTTGTTTCAGAATGCCGCCGAATAGCCATAATATCATCATATCCCAAGATTTGAACATAACGTTCACCCTGCCTTCGTTCTAGTTCTGGGAAAGCCTCCAAGGGAAGCAGACACTGTTCGAGCCCAATCATGACCAGCCAAGGACACGCCCGAATCAATCGTCGTACAGCTGGTGCAGTAATAAGTTCACAAGAGAATAGACCAAGGACGTGTAGAGTTGTAGGCAGATTGATGGATATAGCATTCAAGGTGAGATCGGTGATGCTACATTTCAACAGATGCAAGCTTTCCAGTCGTGGATGAGTTGCGATAAAAGGCACCAGGACTTGATCGGAGATATCAGGTGACCCCGTGATGGCAAAGTAAGTCAATAGAGAAAGTGGTGGTGGTGTGGTTGTAGTGAGAGGCAAAAGATGTTCGATAAATTTGGCGTTGATCGTTCGTGTACAAACTAGTTCCAAATGTTTTAATTGCCCCAGAGCTGCCAGATCCAACGCTGTATCTTCCACTGTTAACCATCGACATTCACTAAGATCCAAATGTTCCAAAGCAACCTCAGCAAAAGGCAGGAGAGTTATTGGTAAGAGGTGGTGACAGGCTTTTAAATCAAGTTCACGTAGTCGTCGACACCGCTGGCCAAGGTAATGTACCGAACGATGAGTGATGGTCGCATTATACAAGTGTAGTTTCCGGAGCTGAGGACAATGGCGTGAAAGATGTTGGATACTTTTGTCGGTGATACGATGTGCGGGGTGAATAGTCAAGTCTTCCAAATAATGAGCGTGGTCGATTAATGAGACAAGTGCTGCATCGTCTATAGCTTCATCATCTCGGGCTGTGATATCGAGTTGTCGGATGTGATGGCCAAGTGCAATAGGATGGTGTCGTCGTGATAGCATGGATGACGAAGAAAAAGCCAGGCTACGTGTCAGACGATCAATTGATAGGCCGTCATCAGCTTTGGGTGCCCGCCAGAGTATTGGTATGGTTGCCGCATAGAATCGTTTGTTGATCAAGGCACAGTTGAATAGTCCATTATGGTTAATGTTGTCTACTATTAAAGAGAGTAGTTCCACCGGAAGATGATCAAGATGAATCATTTAATATATACAAGTACAAAACAAAACAAAAAAAAAAAAAAAAAAAAAAAAAAAAAAAAAAAAAAAAAGAAGAAGAGAGAGAGACAAACACAAAAAAAAAGGAGAGAGGTTTTATTGTTTTTAAACACCGGGGACTGAAATTCATAAACTAATCAATGGATAACCTTATTCAATGGGAATGCGGAGAGGAGTTGACTTTTCCGCTTTGGGAACATGAATGGTAAGAATACCATTCTCATAACTTGCTTTGATGGCATCAACATTGAGGGCATGAGGAAAACTAAAGGCTCTGGTGAAGGAGGACCCAGTGAATCTTTCGGATCTGTGCCAATAAGGCGCGACGGAGGCATCAACATTGGCCACAACATCAGTGGAAGGTGCTTGATCTTGTAACTTGGCTTCAGCATTAGAATCACCCTCATTAATGTTGGGTGACTGATTCACAGTTGTTGATTGTTGTTTGCCACCAATGACCAAAGTATGATGATCATCCGACAAGTTGATTTCGATATCTTGCTTTTGATAACCAGGGACTTCCGCCTGGAGTTGGTACCCTGTTTCTGTTTCAGTGATGTCAGTAGGAGGATGATTGAAGACAGTACGGCTTGACAGATTGGCCAAAGGTTGATCCAATAATGACACCGCCCGGTGCATATCACGGAAAACTTGACTCAAGAGAGGTTGAGAGAACGACATGTTTTAGTTGAAAGTACAAAAGAAAGTATGAATCTTGTCTTCTTTTTGCTCCATTTTCATTTCTTTTATATCTTCTGGTGGTGGGAATAAGTAGATGATGGTCGAAGGTTCTAGCCTGCATGATTCTAAAACCATAACCATTTGAAGGAATGTCCTATGACCTCGAAGAAGCTTCTTCATCCTTCCTTCTGTCATGATACGAGGTGTTTCTTTATCACATTTCAATCGCCGATTAAAACTATTATTTATGCGCTGGGTCATGTCTACCAGAGTGCTCTAGTAACATCAAGAAAGAGCAACAAGTGGTACTACTCAGAATAGCGTAGAAGACTAAAAAAACAATGATCAATGACTAGATAATACTATTTCAACAAAACTCGTCGAGTTTTACTTTGGTCTGTCCTTCCTTGTGTGACCGTAAATAATTTCCCTGTTTGAAGTAAAAGTATTCAATCCCGCTTTTTTTGTTTTCTCCTCTTCTTTTCTTTCTTCCACACTTTATTTATTACTGTCTTATGTTGGATATCATTGACCGTCATGTCCCAAAACTCATACGAATGCTATAAAGATGTATTTCTGGTAAGCAATAGTATGCACCAGGAATGGAAACTCACTTGGTTATTGTAAATTATGTTTTATTTATTTCTACCTTTACTTTTATTATAGACTGCACACCCTAAAGATGGTTTACACACTGCCCAAGAAAAACAACGACAAGGACTTGTACTTGACGAAGAACTAGCTCAATACTTTAAAGAAAGGTAATTATAATACTTGCAAAAGAAGGAATCTAGTGGCTGACCGTATTACTAACTTGACCTTCTATGTAATTGGTTTACTATCCAAGAGCGCATATTGAAGACCAGTATGCCAAAAGTCTGGTGAAGGCTTCCAAAAGGTTATATGTTATGGATAGCACGACTTTAGGGTAAGGAAAATAACAGTGACCATTCTTAAAGTGATTATGCTAACTAACTACTCTTCCCCCCCCTTCATAGTGGTTTAGCTCCTATTTGGGAGCTACTGGTGAACGAATTGACGGAAATATCTAATGTACACGGTGTCTTGGCATACAGGATAATGGATGAAATTGAAAAAGTATTGAAAACACCTGCTTCTACTGACGTCGAAAAAATCAAGTCGGTAAGACCAAAAAAAAAAAAAAAAGGATCATCATGGTTTCAACTGCATAACTTAAAAGAAAAGATCTTATTTATCAACAGCTGGAACCTACTTTTCATCAACTCTCCAAGTCTTATGAAGCTGGATTCAAGGTAACAATAGTTGTAATAGCATCTGTCATTATTTACTCACTTTGTAATTTGTAGACCAAAAAGTCGGGAAAATCGTCATTATTTAAATCCACGCCAAAAGTACAGTCGGACAAGATATTATCGCAATGGACTAAAGAGGGCCCCGCCCTTCTACAGGTAATCAACTCTCCATTATGAAACTAGGAAAAAGAAAAAGTTACTAATAAGTCTTTACACCATTAGCTTTACGAAAACGTGGAACGGGCAAGATTACAGCGATTGAAATCATTGGTGAAGACATTTGAACAAATACATAAAGACCAATTTGATCATAGAACACAGGTAACAGTTATTGGAAAATGGATTGGATGGTAAACTAATGCCTTTTTTTTTTTTTTTTTTTTTTTTTTTTTTTTTTTTTTTTTTTTTTTTTTTTTTTTTTTTTTCTTTCCCTCCCAATGTTAGATCGCCAACACTACCTTGTCAGCCGCCGACACCTTTGATGTGGATAACGATATTCTTCAATTCTGCAAATCAAAAAAGAATCACCTGACAGCTGCCATCGTATCCACCACTGCAACATCATCAACTCCATCCATTCATACAATCGATCCATCGGACCAAGAATCAACGACGACAAAGGACTCGCCTCGTCAAATGAATGAAAAGAAACGTAAGTACGTTATGGATATTACTTGAATATACTCAGCTTCTATAACCATACACCATTTAGAACGATCAAGATTCTCGATTCTGCGCAAATCGAAAAAACCATCCACTTCCAAACTGAAAAGGTAAACCCCCCCCCAAGTAGATTACAAATTTGATGAAACAACTAATCTATCATGATGATCAATTCTTTAGGGACTCTCACAGTATCTCATCTATTCCGGAACATTCTGAACAACAACCTAATCAATTTGTAGATATCGACAATATATCGGAAGCGGTACCTAATTCTTCTCACTCAAGAAATGTGGAACAGCATCAAGATGTACGCACAGGATTCAACCCTATTCAGTCACCAATTCCGCCATCACCATCGCCATCATCAGGGTTTAATAATGCATCAGCAACAACGATCAACAGCAATATCAATCAGGTAAATGGTTGCTTACACTTTCACATCAACAACAAAAGGTACTAACACTTTTATGCTATTGATAGGCGCCACCTGTGGATGAGGAAGGATACTCTATACCTTTCCCAGACACTTTCGGCCAAACTACATCAACGGACGGTGAAATGATCATGGACGACTCAACAGCCGATCTTGACTCCAGGTAAGTGATATATTATCAACATGAAACAGGAAAAAAAAAAAAAAAAAAAAAAAAAAGAGTCTAACAAAATCTTGTATCAATTAGTCATTTTGGATCACAGAAACTCAAGTTTAACATCAAGGATCAGACAATGCCCGGCGACAACCAGCAAATCGAACAGGAAAAGGCGACATTGACAAGGATCTCTTCCTTATTGAGAGAGGTAATTGGTGCACTATCATTGATATATAAACTCACTTTTTAGTCTCTCACATCAATTTAGAATACACCAACCACTCCTTCGAAGCGACGGGGTCGTCGGACGTAAGTAAATCATCTCTGATCAATGTCAACCAAAACCCACCAATTTCTTTTTGTCTTTATCCTTGTTAGGAACATGCGTATCCAGTCGAACTACTGGGAAGCTGGACCACCTTCACCTCTGTCATCTATCAATGAACTTGGTAGCAGCATCAACGTAGGGTCAACCATCTCATCCACCTCTTCCAACGATAATGTCACCAACCCGTTCCGACAATCCACCATGCCAAACGACCATCGACATATCAGAACCGATTCACCGAGTCCTATCTCATCTCATGACCAGATTCCTGTCAACGCCTCACATCAATCAAGATCGTCTTCCTCTTCATCATTAACCTCTCATCAACATACTCTTCTTGCCTCTATTGTCGAAACAGTAAATGTATCACAGCATGGAATCACGAATGCAGAAATCACGGGACACATCAAAATGGCCTACGACGGACCGATCCTACCTAGCGATACAGTATTTATGATTCGACTCTATCATGTACAGGATATCCAACCAGCCCATTCCCTTGTGCAACCAACCACCGATGATGCTTCTCTTTTTGCTGTCTCTGTGCGTGCCTTTGCCAATCAAGAAAACAAGTTTATCCATCTCTTCAGTTATCGCCAACAAGAAAAAACTCTGGACAAGGTGCTGCCTTTGGTGGCCGAGACGGCATGGAAAAACTTAGATACCAGCACGCTGTTGATGGTCAAGTATAGGCTCACGAATCGCATGGCCACCATTCCTACTCATGGCCAATTACGAATCATGGCGGATCCTGGACACTCCGATATCATCAAGGTACAGAGCACACCCGAGGGATTATGGGACCAGCAACAACAAATCTTTACGTGGAATGCTTCGGAAATCATCGCTCATCAACAAGGGACACAACAACAAGCACCTCGACTTCTTGCCAAATTCATCAAGGGGAACAACAACGACAACTCCTCTCCTTCTTTATCTCTCAAATACTATTGTCGGGACGAACTAGTCAGTGGGATCGAATTGGCGTCTTGGATAGATCATGACAGTGATAAGGTGCCGGTGGTCCAAACACAAGTCAATCAACGTATGACCAAATCAGGCACCATTCTTCTTGGTTAAAGAGGAAGGTGGGATATTTTTAGTATAGTTAATTGTATAGAAAATGTTTATTTGATTTAATTAATTAATAAAATGGAAACTGACTACAAGTCAAAGTTTATTGGAAACAAGGGGACTCGGGGGGAATCATGGGGACAGTGTTGTTGCGGAGGGTAAAAGCCTTCCAATATTTAGGTACGGGCAAATGGCGTAAATCTTCAGGGACATGTTGGACTAGTTTTCGAGATTGCCGGAATTTAAAATCCTATCATTAAAGGATATGCATATGTCAATAAATAAAGACCTACCAAAAAAAAAAAAAAAAAAAGGCTCTTCTTTCTTACCTGGGGGATTTTACCACCAAAGGAAGTCTGTATATTGGGTTTATAGGTCTGGCGCCAAAGCAAAGGAACCTTACTAGTCGCTCCAGGTACCAAGGGGGTAGACACATAACAATTCTTGCCATCGACTAGAGCCTGATTGGGATCAAGGTTACCAAGACTGATCACGTTGGGATCGATGCCAGGGGCAGCACCAAACTTGTTACCGGTAATCACGACCTGATGAGCAAAGGGTGAGATGGGTACACTAGAGTTCCAGATAGGTGGACGGATTGTATTATTCAGCCGGGCAGTCCAAAAATCGAAGAATGTGATGCCTTCGTACAACCAGCCTGCTAGGTAAGGCTCGGGCGGGTCGACATTGTGATCCAGGAACCGATAAATAAAGTTGTTGTACACCACTGTATTGTCCACTTGCATGAAATCAGCATGATTGGCAACATAGATCATTACCGCTGTGTTTGCCAGGTAGTTTGAAACCACATAAGAGTCCACCTTTTTTTAAAAAGAAAAAAAAAAAAAAAAGAAAAATGAATGTCGGGATATTTTTGCATGAATCGGGATTTGAATTTCGACTTACCGCTGAGGTGAATCGAACGGCACCACCAAAGTCACCCAATTGCCATCCTGCAAAAAAGTTTTGTACCACATAGGTTTGGTTGCTTCCAACAACACTGACGGCATGATCTTGTGATATACGCATAGTATCAGGGAAAGTGGCATTCTATGAAGGGAAGTATAAAAAAAAGTGAGTTACAAGAAGAAGAAGAAGAGAAAGATGATTTACCATTATGTTGCCCTTGATGGTAATTTCATTTGTATGATAGAGTTGCACTCCGGAAGCCAAAAACCCTTGTTGATCATCCAATTTTTGTTGCAAACAAGAATGGATATATTTGATTTTCTTCAATGAAGATTGTAACTCCGCCGGTACATGCAGGAAAACATCATCCAGTTTACGAAGATCCATGCTACACAAAGAATTTTGACTCAATAATAGTACAAAATAACAAAAGAGATTTAAACTTACCCAAATATGTTATTCGTGATGATACTATTTTCCTGTGTCTCAAAAACGACGCCAGCATCTATCCTCACCCCCCCCAAAAAAATGAGCATTCCATTCAAAACTAGAACAGTCCACACTTACTTGTTGTATTGTATTTGGGAATAAATTCAGTCCCCGCATGCGAATGATCACGTAAAAAGACATTACTATCTATATACAGAAAGGATGCGAATGTGAGAGGGCTTTCATTAAACTGCATCCTTACCAATTCGCAGATTCATGCCAAAACTAGCCATGATGGCACCTCGTCCACCGTTCAAAAACACATTGTTCTCAATTTTTGCCACAGCGGGATTTTTATGGGGTTGGATGTCAATGTTGACATTATCAAAGACGATCCCTTGGATCAACCATCCCATGCTAGCGGCGGGAACTGAAAATCGGGATTTTAAAAAATCAATTTTATGCAAACATCAATCACTCCCCTTCCCCTCTTTTACCTTGAATAGTAGCGGATTCATTAGACTTGGGATCAATCAAAGTGGTGAAAATGGTTGGTTCGTCTTTGTTTCCTTGTAATGAAACCCCAGGTTTCAACACGATCGGATCTTTGCCTCGTAGCCCAAATCGACCTGGTTTTAACAAAAGGGTATGTTGACTATATGAAAGTATTAGTCAACGAACACATGTGTGTTTTCTTTTTTTTTCCCTTACTTTGTTTGACTGGATTTATCAATTAGGGTTTGTAAGAGGTCGGTATAATCTTCCACATCGTCTTCATAAATGTCAGTGTTATGACACGACTGAGCTCTTGTACATGCGAAAAAGACAGCCAGGAGCAAGAGAAAAGTCAAAAATGATTTCATGATGTTACATACTCTCCTAATACTTTGCCTTCCTTTGGTCTTTATATATACTTATTTTCTTCTTCTATTTTTAAGGTTATTTTCATTCCATGCGGAAATATATCTGAGTTGGTATGATTTTCATTCACAATCTTTTATTCCACAACAAACCGCCTCATCTCTAACTAAACTACAATCTATTTATCTAAACAATTATGTAGAAGATCATGATATCATTTCTGTTCCTGAAAATTAGCCCATCAAAAGGAAAGATCCCTGTGCCTCGAATGAGCTTGATCATAGGTTGAAATTCTTTGCATGAACAAAATAGACCCAGGGGCAATCTCTGTTATTAAAGTATCTGCCGATTAGCGAAATGCACATTATATGTTTCATGTTGAAGCAAGCAAAACAAATAATAATTTACTTCACTGATGACCCTGAAGAGATAATGGAACTTTGTTTTGAATTTGGAGGACATGTTAAGATGAACCTTCTTCATGTTGATGCATGATCCGAAAAATGTATTTTTAGATTTCAAAACCCGAAAATGGCTTTACTTTTTTTTTTTTTTTTTTTTTTTTTTCTTTTTTCCCGCGCCCCCTTTTCTTCCTTCTTCTTCCCTACCGCAGCCACTTTCTCATTATCCAAGGTAAGAGGAATGAAATAAAATACGAATATACTTTTATTCCATCTCTAATTACTTTAATCTTTGTACTAATCCTTATTCTCTTCCATGCCACGCTCTCCTAGACCCGTCGAAAACCCACCTCAAACATTACCACTTGAACTATACTGGAAACAATCAAAACGTTGGAAAAACTCGGGACCAGAAATACTAGCCAACTATGACGCTGAATCCATCACAGTGTATATTGAAGTATCCAAGGTAATAGCTGAAGCTGCGGTACAACAACAACATGGATTCCGGGTAGGACATGAACCGATACGGGTCTACACAAGCTTCATTCCCATGCAGGCTTTTACAGAATGGAACACCAAATTCGATCCAGTATACAAACTCGACTACCAGAAAAAAATCTTGGCCATTCGACGACACCAAATGAAACCAAGCCGACTCATTTACAATATGAACAAGACAGACCATCGGCGGGAACAACGCCATACTTTAGCGGTCTGTGTAAAGCGAAAGGTATTCGACCACTGGTTAGAACTGGCTCAGTCAATGGACGACAGCAAGTACGTTTGGTGTCACAACATGAACGACGTGGGTGACGAATTTCACAATACGGAAAGTTTTAATGGTTGGAACTTTATGGAAGGGTGGTGGCGATATAATAAAGTTGAAGAACCTGATGTGGCATACCGTTGGGTAAACGATGTATATCCTTGTTTGCCACTTGATGGTTCAAGTCCTCAACAACGTTTGGCTAGGAAGGTGCTCCAACTCAGACTTCATGGTAATGTGGCTATTGATTTGGATGCTCCCGGTGGATCCCTTGGTGTGGAAGACATTACTCCCTTTGTCAATGAAATGCGGCCTCGCTTGACCCATAGCCAGATGGTCCCTGATCTTTGGTCTCCCTCTGAATCAATCTACCCCTTTACTCACTTAAAATTATAGTCTGTAATCTTTTTTATGTGTTTACCACTCTACCAATAAAATTACGATTTGTTTATCTCACTTTAATTGTCTATCTAACATGAATGTATACACAGCTTGGAAAAAATTAACATGTAAACCACTCTGTAAACTACTGTGTAAATATATGATCTGTATTAATTCTCATGTTTTTGTGCCTTGAATAGTATTCTTTTGTCAAAGTGCATGAATCGGGATTTGAAAATAAAAACCTGCCAGGAACAGAATAACCTACAACTCTTATATTAGGTACTTGTACAATGTCAAACCACACAATTAGTATGTTAAAAGCGTACTAATTATGAAAGGGTTAGATAAGGTTTGTTTAGACGAAAAAAAAAAAAGATTAAAAGTCAACAACCAAAGTTGTAAGGAAAGATCAAGATCGAGCTACTACTTCGATGGTAAGTTACATCCTATTATAATTCTATGGTAAAGTACTCAATTGAAAACCAATCCCAGTGATTAAAGTGAAAATCATTTCAATTATTATTATTTCCAATTAGCTTTATTAAAATAAAAAAAAAGGCAAGTGCTTAGAGCTTTGTGTTAGTCAGGTCGAGTTAAAGACGGCGAGCGGGAGTTGAATTTCAAAAATAGCATTGTTTATCCTTTTCCTACAACAATAAAGAGATCAACATTGGTACATAGACTACATTTTTCACTAAGCATGATATATTATAATTAATAGTTTATTGTTTAAAAGTAAAATAAAGGGAGGAGGATGAATGAAGATGCTATAGACTAGTGGAAAAGATACCGTGTGAGTGTGAGGAATGCATATACAAGTGGTAGGAGTTTTCATGATAAATCAAAACCAGCATCGGCATTGATGGCATAAAGCAGTTTCCTGCAACAACAACAACAAAAGGTCAATTTACAAACTCAATTCGTTTTTTTTCCCTTCAACTTACTCTTTTAGAGCTTGGTAGGTACTAAAGGCAGGTAACTTGAGTAAGTTGACACAAGTGGAGCTGGTGGGTAACCTTGATTCGTCAGTACCCGCCCGTCGGATACAAAGGCGTGGCTGAAGTTCCTTGAAACCGAGCACAGGCGGTCGAGAGCAAGAGGTGACAAATTTGACAAACTTCATTCTTTCTTCGTTGGTAAAGTTGGTTAAGACCTGCCAGAAATAAACGATGGTAGGATCAGTGTCTCTATAATCAGCATATACAGAGTGTTGTCGTAGATCCTCGAGGTCAATTGGAATGGACGCGCCACCGAGCATCACCTGGAGTTCTTGCTATTAAATTGTTTAAATCAATTGTTAAAACAACTGGTTCCCTTAATCTTCTTCTTTTCTTCTTCTTCTTCTTCTTTACCTGGTTAAACATTCGCAGCCACTTTGTATCCACAATGGTCGATAATCCACTAAAGAAGGCTTTGCACTGTCGTGCGATTTGTATATTCAAGCGATAATTGGCCACCAAATAGACATACCTAATCCGATTTTCATTTGTCACCTGTATGTTGCTGCCATTCGGCACTAGATTGATGGATCGTGATTGATTACCTACATTGAGACAAAAATATGATGTGAGTCAAAATAAGGATTGAATCAGTGTGCCCCCCCTTTTTTTTCTTATTACCGTCTTCAGTCAAAGTAAAGTCCAAACATAAGTCTTCCACATTGCCATCGAAGTTTTTGACTTGAATAAGACCTTTGTAAAGCTCCGGATCCAAAGACGGAAGATCGTCCACTAAATATTAATAAAACAAAGTAAAGAGATCATTAGTTACCAAGTACACCTATTTTCTTTATATCATACTTACAGTAATTAGTTTTTCCCAAGCACTTTTTCAAGAAGAATTCCGCAAATGCAACATCCAATAGAATACCTTCATATAGTGCCTTGCCGATAATCAGTCCCAAGAATTCAAAGTAAGCCAATTGAGATGCTGAAAACAAAAAGAAGGTGAGATGATCAATACATTTTGCAATTTCATGTAGTCCTTCTTACATTCTGTTGCAAAGGATCCAGGATTAGGATATAGGAGCTGTTCAGGTGTTGATGAGAATAAGCCATAATCGGTATCAAAGGCTTCATGACCCAGACTATACATAAAAAAAAAAGTACGAGAGTGAGTAGACACATACCAAGACATATTCATTTAAACCATTACCTTGTTAAGAATTCCTTGAAGACACCACCACCATCAATCCCACTTTCTTCCATTCCAAACGAGTCGATAAATAAGATGGTGATTTTCTTCTTCAGATCTGGACCCAATTTATAGAGTTGGTTGAAACCATCTTCAAACACATGTTGACGACGAATACGCGCCACGGCATGGGGTCGGACATAATCAAAGATATCGTTGCGTTTCCGATCGTTGGTGACAAACATTCGAAAGATTTGCACCCGATGTTCGAAAGAGATAACAAAAGGTATGTTGTTCAGTAAGCCAAGACGAGGACTAACCATAGCCAATCTTGCTTTGGACATGGTTTGTTTGACATGCTGTAAACGACGCTGTTCAAAGACCGAGGTAATACCAGACGATGATGGAGTGTTGTTGGTTTCCAGTGCGAGTTCTTCAGCAACCACCGCACTTGAGAAGCTTTCTGTTTCCAGACCATAGATGAGCCAATGCCCTTTTGGGCAGAAGGATCGTCGAGAGCTGTTACAAAAAAAAAAAAAAAAAAAAAAAAAGAGAGAGAGAGAGAGAGAGAGATGGATATCAATATATCAATATCATTGTTTGATGTGTTCAACCGTATCCAACTTACTCCCGCATATGTAGTTGTTGAAGTAGAGTGGTAACGACATTTCGCAATTGACCCACTTGAATACCAGTCGATCCTAGCATAGTATTGACATCCAGCACATTTGCCCGCCAAAAGAGTACAAAAGAAATATTCTATAATTAAAAGTAGATATGAGATGAGTACATAACCTTTTTTTAGAATATGTTGCATTTTGCTTACCTTCAGATAAGTACTGAGTGTAATCATTTCGTCTAATTTCAGTTGGTTGTAGTCGGATGATTTGCCAAAGAATTCATGGTCGCCGATGGTCAATAATAGCCGAGTATGCATTTCACAAAGAAGATAAAGCACAGACCAATTTTCGGGAATGTCAGAAGCTAGAAGGTAGTGAATATTAGAGTTAGTAACGAGGAGGAGGAGAAGGAGGAGGTATTGTATTACCTGTGATTTCCTGTACCGCATCTTGCAAATGATCCATGATATGACCACTTGATTCATCAAATACAGAAGACCCTGATCCACCTTCAAGCCACGTTTGCCAAAGAATATGAAGAAAGGAGACATGGGTGTTCTTGTTGGATTTTCGATGATAATACAATAAAGTGTTGAGAGCATGGTCCTTTTTCGTAGGCCATCTGAGAATGAACGTCACGAATAAGCTTGCCACTGAGCGGATAGCATCCAACGAGGATGTTGATGATGATTCTTGTTGTCCATAGAGTGAGAATGTAAGATCCAAGAATTGATGTAATAGAATATCTAGATTATCATTATCGTATAGTGTGTCCAGTTGGTTTTTGATGCATTGGCTGTAATTAGTTGTGGTAGGTGATATATCCATTGCTTGATATCCTGCTGTCATATATCTGTCATCCAAGTCCGAGTCTTCCGAATCACTATCTAAACTGTGTGTGGAGTCCTGTTTTTTGCTGGTGCCTGGCAAATAATGGGAAAGAATGTTGGATAAAAGTAGCTGGATTACATGACAGTAAGGAATCTATAGAATAAGCATCATCATAGGTAAGTAACAGCATCAAATGACCTAATTAAAGATACACGCTATCAACTTACTAGAGATTGTTCCAAATGTACCCCAGAGTCCAGAGTCCCCATCGTTGTTAAATTAATGAGTAGTCCCGCCACCACGTCAGGTTCCAGGTCACAGTTTCCACCGTTATTGCCGTTGTCTTGGTAATGTAAGAGAATCGCTTGCAGGACATCATCAAAAGGTAACATTTTCACACATGCATCCACTCGAGCACCTCGATAGTCGCGGAATAGTGAAGGCACAGAGACAATTTCCACAACCAAGAGATCCAATAACAGTGGTCTAGTGAGTATTAAAGGAGCTGGACTTGTTGTTGTTGTAGAAGAGGAAGTGCCACTAAAAGGTGATGCTGTTGTTAGAGTATGAGGTCGTAGCTTGCTGATGGGGGACGATGGATATTCGAAGGGTGGATGAAGGTTCATCAAACAAAGCATTGTAATTTCCAATATACAGTCGAGTACACCATCCGATTGTTGTTGTGATGCTGAGTTGACGCCAGCGACTAACTGTTGCCGTAAAACAAGGTGTAGAGAATGGAATAGATTGTCCTTCAACAGCATATGCGTCATCAAACGAAGGTAAACATCACGGGGTTCCATTGATGACAAAGGAAGGTTGTAAGTTGCTGGATCCACCAACTGTCGGAGGCACGTGAGTATCGGTAAATCATGGTCCGAGCTAAGCATCATAAAGTTTCCACGTTAGTCGAATATGTCTATATTCTACTTGATACCCAAAAGAGCATTTTATACTTTCATACCTGTTATCATCTTCCAGCAGTGGCAAAAATAGGTGACCTACCAGCAAAACGAGTAGCCACAGCTTTGTATCCATATCGTATTGTTGATTCACTAAAAAGAGTTGTACCACAGAGTACGTCCCCGCTTGAGTTGTGACATTGCTGGTTAATACTTGACAAAGGCTACCAATCAATGTTGAGTAGAAGAGTGTGGTATGAGGTCTCTGGCACAAAAGCAAGAGTTGACGAATACATATGACCAAGGGAGTGGTGAGATTGGCGCTGGCTATAGAGACCGAGTCATATTGTTGTTCGATTAGTGGTATCAATTGAGGTAGTTGTTGTTGAAGTAGGAGACTTTCTTGTCGATGGATCGCCTGAGCCACTTGTCGTCCGCGATAAAATGACTATAACGCAAAAGCACCCCTCCACAAAAAAAAAGAAGAAGAGAAGAGGAAAGGTGAGTTATAATGTAGGAGTGATGTTATAGATAGTGCGTTTACCTGTATCTTGAGCGCACTTTTCCAACGTAGTCTTTCCTTTTCACGGACTTTTCGTTCACTTTGTGCCTTGGCAAGTAAACTTTTCTTGTCAATTTGAGGTTTGTTGCCGCCAAGGTTGATGCTTCGTTTTGATTTATAGTTGCCTTCAAAAGTGAAGTTCATAGTTATAGTATAAAAGAGTTTGTAATTAGTTTAAAAGAAGGACAGAGTAGAGTAAGATATCTATTAGTAATTAATGACAAAAAGAATGGATGACAAAGACGAAAGAAAGACATTTGTCTTCTATGCACTTTTTTTTGGGAAGGTGACGAGTCGCGGGTACATTTAATCGCCGATTGAATATAATTGAGTGATCATTCCCAGTGTTTTTTTAAAATTTGATCTCCCTTCTCTTCTGCCTTTACAACACTAGCAAACATCGTCGTTTATAAATCATGGTCTCCAGTCGCTCACGAAGAATCAAGATTATACCACCAGCCTCACCTGATCCTGATTCCGATATTGACCAAATAGAAAGCGACACAATGGACGATATGGATATTCTTAGTGATGAAGAAGATATGCTTGTGGACGAAGATAATGATATGGATCCTTCAGACACCTCTGGCTTATTGGACGACGATAATGAACAAGTTGAACTGGAAGAAGACGATGAAAACGAAGACGACGAGGAAGAAGATGATGAAGAAGAAGAAGACGAAGTGATACGACCACCCACCAAGTCACGAAACAAGCGCAAAAGTACTGAAGGTAAGATGAAGAAGATAATGCACACAACTGTACCAACGCTTTTTTTTTTTTTGTAGTTGCCGACAGTGAAGAAGAAGAGTTCGACTCGGATTTGGAAGTGCTACGAAACCAACCCATGACGAAACGACAACGTGCTAAACATAACAAGGAAGAACCCGAGGAATACCTAGAACTACCAATAGGTAAGAAGGGATAGCCAACCATGATACTCATTATTCACCCCCTTTTTGCTATTATAGAAACTGGTAAAAAACGCCATATCACCGAAGAAGAAGCTGCTTTACGAAAATCCGAAGTGGCAAGACGACGAAAAAACCAAAGTATACAAAGGGCTGAAAAGGATAAGGTAAGTCAATAAAATCTAAAAAGCATATATAAGAATAACTGATAACATCCTTTTGTTTTATGATATAGCAAGACACAATCAATCGATTACTCAAGAAACAAGCCAGTAAAAGCAAAAAGATCATCAAAGACGACGGAACACCAGACGACCAATCACCAGCGGATCGACTTTTACAACTTCAAGATCCTCATCGATTACATTATGTATCAAATCAACAAGGTAGTACTCTATCTATTCCCAACAAATATACTGTGGATCATATCTTTGGTCAAGATGGAGACAACAAGGGTAGCAATAATCAGGTTACAAGAATCACTCAATGTCAAGTGGAAGGTTGTTTGGGTCCTCGAAAATATGTGGCAACAAAGAGTGGAAAGGTGGTCTGCTCTTTTGATCATTACAAATTAGTCGAAGCCTAAAGAAAATCCTTATCCTTCCCCCACAACCCTTCTTTGTATATAATATTGTCCCCTCTCCTCCTCTTCCTCCTGCTTATTCCCTTCCCACATCATCATCAATCATATAGTAAATAAACAATTCTTTTTAATCTTTACTTTATTTTTTATATCTATGTGTGTGTGTGTGTGTGTGTGTGTGTGTGATCATCTGTATCATATAATAATGGGGGTTGGATTAACTAATGGTCTACAGTGTGTGTTGTGTGTGTATATAAGGGAATGAAGAGGGTGATTGATTTATGAGCTTGGAGATTTTTTGCGGTAGCCTTCTACACGGTTTTCCTTGATGGCCTTGAGGTAGAGATCAGCCAAATCACGACAGCTGGCATCTAGAGGAAAAAGAGTCTGTTGGTATTCATCTAATGGTTTCCGACCTTTTGTGATACAACTTACAATGATTTACACCTTCGGTTTTGTAGCATTCGTCCAATTTTTCTTTGATGATACGAGCTTCCATAGCCTTGACCCAGTCATCACGAATCTTTTGGTGTCGAGCAGCGTAGACAGCTACATTAACCCCCCCCAAAAAAAAGTTAATATGAGCGCATTAGTGGTGTAGGAAGCAAGACTTTTACCTTTGTGGTCTTTGCGATCAATTTGGTCCAAAGTAGGAACACTATAATAGGATTATATAAAAAGACAATGTAGTGAGTCTGGTGTATACATGAGCGAGTTGATGCATTGTTATTTACCGTTCGAATTGTTGGTGTTCGGGATACTCCCAGTTGGTGGAGGCCATTGTGTGTAAAAAAAAGTGAGGAAGAAAGGGAGAAAAAACAGATAGCCGGCGGGGGTACAAATATTCCCATCTGCTGTGACGTCCAGCCAATTTCGAATTGCTGCACCTGGATTTGAAAATGAAGGTCTTTTTTAAACATGAACATCGTCACCTTTGAACCTCCGAGTCCAAAAGGTTATAAAAAGCCAACATAACTTTCCCTCTTTTACTTTTTTTCTTTGGAAAATTCGTTCGAAGTTTCGTCCTCATTAAATAACCGGGTCAGGGAAACCGATGACCCCGATTAAGTGATGGGACTCCCAGAATGATGAACCTAGTAAAACCTTTGGCTGGAGATCCGAAAGGATTGCGGAAAGTCATTGACCAAGTGTGTTCAAAATCCTCTTCACAACTCAACTTGATTAAATGAAAATTTTTTCTACAGGGGCATGCGGGGCTTGAATCACCCACTCTAGTAATCTTTAAAAAGATGACATGAGCTAAAGTTTTTTTGACTTGATTCAAACCTTAGGTCAATTGTATATAGTTGATGCTGCAGTATCGATATTGCAAGTATACAGTTACCATGTTATCTCATAAAGCCTAGTATCATGATAAAACTCAAAGAGTTGATAAAAGAAAAAAGTGCTACGTTTTCGGCGGGATTTGAAATTAGACTTTTCTTTTTGGGCTGGAAAATAATTTCGCCTTTGTCTTTTTCCTTTTTTTCCCGAAACCAGTTGACGTGATACCAATGTAATCAACAACAGTATGGATCAACTTGAAAAGCAAGCACCAATCTACCATATCGTTATTAGCAAGATCAACAAAAACAAGAAGCAGCAACAAACGATGGTCGGGACCAGCGGTAATGAATTTAACGATCTTTTGAAACGACAGTGATAAGCAAGTATGGGATAAAGACCGTCTTTGGTAATATAATGGAAGGCGAACAACAAAAATTATCAAGCTGTTCCTTAGATTGAAGGTAAGTCCATCACCTCCCACCAATTTAAATCAGATCCCTATTGTGAACTATTCCTTTTTCTTCTACTTCCTTTGAATCAAGTTGTGGATTTTGCGACGACAACAACAACAGACGACTTTGCAGACAACGAGTGTAGATACAAATGATACAGCACGTATAGTTAACAAGGCATACAAGTGAAACCAACATCACCACCACTCACCATCTACTTATATCGATATCTCATTCTGCTTCAACAAAGAACAATACATAGAATTAGATTTGCTCCTTGATCCCATTACCTCTATTGTATTACACATTTATATATCCCACTAGCATATCATACTCTCTTTTTATTTTATAATCTATATAAATAATAAAAACCATCATGAAAATTGTCTCTTCATTGCTGCCGTGCATGTGAACACCCTCCTAAAACTGGAGTGATAGGCGCTTGGCGGGACATGAATTTTGATATTTATTTCCCCGATTAATGCAAAAAGATCAAGACAAGCTAAATACCAAAACTATTGTAGTTACAAAAAGTAAATAAAGGGCTAAATCAATGTATAATGTGTATTGAGGAGAATTTGGGAAATATAATGATGATACTTCCACTGTAAAAAAAAATGGGAGTGTTATACAAATTACAATAGAGTCATCGTTTCAGTTTGGCAAATGCGTTGGTTTTTATTGGGAGTAAATGACTATATACTAATTAAAAAATACTAACAATCCTAATTTTTTCCTTTCCGTTTCTTGACGTCCTTCTTGACAGGTGCAGCAGGCTATTTAAAAAGAAGATCAAGTCAGTATCGTAATTTAGTATTCGCATGAATTTTTTTTATCATTACCCGTTTAGGTGCAGAGCTCGGTGTTGATTTAAAGAAGTCCATCATTCTGCTTTGTGTTGCTTGTTTCACATTCTTGGTGAGTTTTTCACAGGATTTACGAATGCGATCTTCACTATAAACCACAAAAATAAAAATAAATAAAAAGAATGATTAGTCAAAAGTTAGGTCGGGTATCAACCACCTCCTCTTTTCCGTTTTACTTACTTGAATCCTTTTTCCTTTACCAGAAAGTCTACCACAGCCTCTACATCAGGAGCTTCCCATTTCAAATCAAAGGTATCACCTGGGGTTACATCAGGATGTGAGAATAGTCGTCTAGCTTCGTCGAATTGCCAATCAGCAGGGACGTTGTTTCGTAGTTTTTCAGGCAAATGGGGTAAAGCTTCTTCAATAGATCCATGTTCCTTGATCATATTATAAGCCCGCATAGGTCCAACACCTTTTATCGATTCCACATAATCACAGCCCAACAAGATACACAAATCAATAAACTATACCCCGCCAAAAAAAAAAGTCAGTTGTTCATCATCATCATCACTATTGTTTCACCCCGTCCCTCCTCCCTCGTCTTTTTCTCTCTCTTTACCTTGGGCATATCCAGACCCAAGCCTTCCAAAGCCTTTTCCAAGTTGACTTCATCAATGGGCAATTTACGTTGTTCCGAGAATGTGAGGTGGCGAAGTAAGATGGGTGAGGCAAAGGTCAAAGTATCCATATCTTCTGATGCTGCCGCATAAACTTTACCAGCACGAGCCAGTTCTGCACATTGAGCTTCGGCTTCACAAGGCGCCTCCACATAAGGAATCCCCATCGTCTTGAGCAGTCGTTTGCATTCGTCGTTATGTTCCTGCGTTACTCGTACTGTTCGTTTGGTGAATCGTGCCACATCTTCCGCTGTCCCTGTTTCGTTTGCTTCTTCCATCTTATTCTGAGCATCCTCCTTGCGTGCTTTGCGTTTGGCCAATTCACCTGATTTCATCATAGGAGGCTTGCCGTCAAATACATACACAGGTTTGATGCCATTGTCCACCATTCGTACCGTACGATAAAACATACCCATCAAGTGACTAGAAAGAAGAATGATTAATCCTTGCTAGTTTTCTTTATACTTTTTTCCCCCCCTCTTTTGCTTACCTGGTTGTTTCCCCCGCATCGTTCATCAAGACATTACCGTCTTGTTGTCGCACCGCAATCATGAATTGGTAGATGCTCATAGACGCGTCGATCGCCACCTTGCGTCCAAAATGGCTGCTGATGGCATTGCTGGTGATGGCGTGTGGTGCATGTTCAGAGATCAATTTCGTCAAGCCGTGAATACCCATCGTTAAAGTGTTGGATAAGATTAATTGATCAAGAAGAAAAGGAAAAGACAAAAAAGATACTTCCAAAAAAAAAAAATGGCCAGCGGTATTTTAAAATCCAGCCACCCACACAGAGGACTCTTCACTGTTACGGCACACCATATCATTCATCAAACAAGCATCCCGGCCCAACCATGTGTGTTATAAATGTAAAAATATGTACATTTTTATTGATTCTATGTATCTAGAAAAAAGTCATCATGTGGAATAACAAATAATATTACAAAAGGAGTAGTAGGAGGAAGAGGGAGGGGGAATAACTAACTGGTGAGCAGGTATCGATGATAATGACAATGAGAGTAAAAATAACAATATAAAAATCCCAATATATCAATCTTAAAGGTAATCATCCACTTCTTGAGAGTAATCGGCTGGTTTTCCTTCAAAGTAGTTGTTCTGTGGGTCGCTGTTTGAATATACTTGTGCAGGAATACCCAAGCTGTCCAAGTCCAAGGTAGCCTTTTCCGTCCATTCTATTCGGTCCGCCGGCGTGAAGGCATATTTACCTAGAATAGAGCAATAGTAGGCCTTCAAAAACTTGATTTCATTTACATACTTCATTTCAAAAAAGCCATGTCGAAGCACCTATATATATAAAAGACACCCGTTAATATCACCGTATAATCCCATCCAACAACCCATGTTTCAACCTTACCAGATAACCTTCAACGATTCGACCAGTGGATATATAAGGAAAGGCCCTTGCGAGATATAAAGAAGGTTCGGCAAATTCCCATAGTTTCACTTGTTGGAAAGCATTGTTGATCCGTGTCACCCATCGATTGAATCGATCATAGTCATCTTTCGTTACGAGTGTGATCAGTTGCCCATCCTTGTTTTCTAGCAGCATATAAAAACCCATGACAGCAAAGATCAAACCATAAATAGGAAAGATATTGGCTACATGTTAACATGATTAGTAACACTCTTTCCCAGCATCTTTTTCTATCATACTTACGAGTCAATGTGAGTGATGGCAATATTTCGACAAACTTCCTAATATGTATTCGTGCTTCTTCATACTCTTGTTTGCGTATGTAGTAGCACAGGAGAGTTCCATGGATAGCGATGGCGTTGTAGTTGGTGCTTTTCGATAGATGATCCTCCAATAAGGTTACAATGACCGAGCAATCGTCCAGCTTGTTGGTAACAATCAAATTTCCAAGATGGTACACCCCCGTCCACATATCTACTTCGTAATCCCGGTTGATTCGTGCCGCATCAGTCATCAGTTTCATTAAAGCAAAGTCATCAGGACAATTATCCAAAGAGCCTTCAAATATCCTAGTCGTAATCACCAGCGCCACTGCACGATAAAAAGCCTGACAATCAGTCACTACACCAAATGTTCTTGTGTTTTCAATCGCAAGATAGGCCAAAGAGCGTGCATCATTGAATTTTCCAGCCGCAAAGTATAAGTAAGCACACACCGAGATAGCATCTGCATGCCAGTCGTTATTCATATTTTGTAATGCCTTGGACATGTAGTAGACACTGTTGCTTCGTTTTTCATTTAGCCAGCACACCAAGGAATGTCTTGCCAGAAACAGCGTGTAATTGGGCCCAGTGTCACGGAGACTTTCGCAAGCATTCAGACCAACCAGAGAAGTATAAGCAAAGCTATGTCCATTTCCAGTGTAGACATATATGTTGGATAACTGCCGCATAATATCTACCACGCGCTTTCCAAGTTCAGGATTCATTCTCCGCCGCGTGAGTTTCCAAAGAAGATGCCAGTGTCTATGTTGATATTGAGTAAACCAGTTTATCCAAAATTGCACAAAGAAAGAGATCTTGTTCTTGGGCCAGTCTTTTGCCAGACAGGATAAAGCCATATACAAACATCGTTCACCTTCGTTCAATTCAGTTCGCATAGTGAAGCAAACCCCAAGTCGATAGTAGATGTCGCTAAGGTTAATCAAACCAAATTCAGGTGCCATATCGTCGTTGTCCTTCAGAATCTTGAGAATCTTTTCCAGTTGAGATGTCGCTTCAGGCAGAAGATATGATTTCATGTTGTGATTGGCGAGTTCTTGTAGATAGTACACCTGTTTCGAGAGCTCGTCGGTTTGGAGATAATGTCTTGTAACCTTGGCGAGGATTTGCGCACGGTTTTCAGAGTTCAAGAGCCGTTCATAATAGCGAGCCAGGCACCGATGGAGAGTAATCCGATGTTCGTAAGATACTAATTCATATATCGTCTTAGGAATCGTGTCATGAAGGAATGAGTATTCTGCCAATGTTTCTTTATCGGGTCGATTCATATTGCCATTATCGTCATTGTTGTTGGTACGAGTGAGAAAGTTGTAGACGTCGTATCGTTTGATGAGTTGCTCCACCAACTTGAGATCCGATTGGTGATAAATCGTGTTGGACGGTTGGATGGCGGCTCCGACTTCGTAAATGGTGAAGTATTGATCCAGACAGCTGGCAACCTACAGTTTGATAAAAGTTAGTAAAACTATTCAGTGTGGATGAATGTGCATGTTTTGACTTACCGTCAAGAATTCCTGGTAGTTCGAGTTGAGTCGATCATACTGCATTTTGATAACCCGACTATAGTTGAAGTTGCCCAAAAAGTTTTCCAATTCGAATTGATTACTCGTGGGGATCAGTTCGCCATTCTCCACCGCCACATGATCAAAGTCTTTGAGAATAATAGCCATATTCCTAATCCAAGTCAGTCAATAGTTAGCACTTTTTTATTTCTAACCCATTCTCTATGCTGTCTGTCAACTTACGTTACATATAACGGATTCCCATTAGTTCGTTCCTATAATAAAAGTGTGCAATGAGGTTTGAATTCTTTCTATTCGGAGGGCGATGAAGACCCTGTTTTTGACTTCTTTTATTTACCTGCACCATATGTACAATTGCGGGATTTACCCTTTCCACATCAGATCCGCATTTTTGAAGTATAATCTTGTCGATATCAGAAGTGCCGAGCCCAGTAAGAGTAATTTGACTTGTTGTTCCAGATCCACAAAAATCATTGATAAAGCTTGCATTATTACTTTTTGATATACGAGCAGCAAAAAGAATCATCATATTCTTGCAATCTTCATGTATATGTCGAAGCATCGAGAGAGAAGGTGCGTCGGCCCCTATTTGAAAAAAAGAAGATGGTCAAGTTAGCATAAAGAGATCGATCAAATGATATATATATATATATATATATACAATGCACCTACATTGCATGTCATCACATATAATGAATACTTTGACATATTGAGACAAGTACTGTATCATCCGCCCAATAACGCCAACCAAAAGGATATCCCGAGCACGACCATCAATGTTCTTCGTATGGCGATTTTCCTCCACATTACCAAGATCAATAGACAAGTCCCGGAATAGAGGTAGCAAGGATATGTTTTCACCGCATTTACTGAGGCATCGGAGAATCTGACCAGCCATTTCGTTTATTTCTCCTAAATGATCAGATGATTGTTGCACTTGTCGCAATTGTTGAGTAATATTCAGGGATGATGATTGTTCAGATACTGCTCCGAGAGATTCGACAGGACCGAGTAGTTGAGAAGTAAGATCGCTGTTGACTTCGAGACGAGGACTAGTTTCGTTGTTACTGTTGTGAGAGGAATCGACATATGAGCGGCTGGTCTTGGATTCACTTGAAATTGATGCTGCATCCCTTATTGTGTTTTGGAATGATGGTGCCATTGAGAGCCTATTTTGATTTAGTTTCCATCCCCTGGTACTTTTGTCGTGTTTATCCGTCATCTTCACAGGTATTTTGTCCGTATCAATCAGTTCCAAAATAAATATGATCAGATTTCTTATCGTATAGTATTTGGTGCTTTGTTCCACTACCAAAATCAAAAGTGTACAGAGTTGATAAGTTTTCTTTCATTCCTGCATTGTTATATTTTGATACATACCTTCAATAGATGATGTCCAACTATTAGTGCAGTATATAAACAAATTAATGCAGTTAGTTCCTTTTCCATTTGATTACTCCTCCTCTACCTTTCCTTTTTTTCCCACTTACCAAGTAATAATATCATAATTACCCCTTTGCCTAAACTGATCATGTAATGTTCGACAAAAGAAGCTTTTCCCCATTCCGGTGTTTCCTGAGACCACCATAAAATGATGATTTGGTGCGTTTTGCCAACTATCCAAGAAGCCAAGAGCGTTTTCCAGTTCAGATCGATAGCCAACAAAAGTTTTTAAGCCATCGGTTCCAGTCAGTTGAGATACCCTTTTGTTCTTGGTGATGCTAAAGTTGAGTAGACCAAAGATTTGTACAGGTTCCTTCTTGCCTTTGACAGGATTGGCGCCATAATCTTCAAATTCGCATTGATGACCGATTTGTTTCCTGGTCGATCGATCACAGACAATGTTGCGCTTGGAGAAGGAGAATTTAAGCATCCGGACAGCAATAATGATGGCATCACCAGCAATGGCAGCATCCCGGCGGTAAGGACTATCCATAGGTAAAACAGCATTGAAGATTCCACCAGAAGCCAGAGCAATTGAGAAGTCGGGGAGAAATTTTCGATATTGATCACGTAGTCTGATAGCAGCTTTGGCGGCAAAGATAGCTTCGCTTTCATGAGATAATGGAGGAAGACCAAATATACCAAGTATTGTAGCACCTGCCATTATTACAATTAAAAAAAAAAATTAGTATCATAAACAAACTGTTATTTTTTATTACCTTTGTCATCTACAGCAAACTGTTGGAGCATTCCTTCATATTTCACCAATCGCCGCATAGCCAGGTAAAGCGCCTTTTGTGCCTTTTTCAATCCATCAGGCTGATCGATATGTACTTTTCCCAGACTGATAAACATGATAGTAGCTTCACGGAATTGCGCCGGAAAATTGCCATCGACACTGTGTTGGAGCCGATAGAGAGAGCTTCGGTTGAGATACTTGAAGTAATGCAGATTCGAGTCCACCGTCAAGTTTAAAAAGGAAGTGTCCCGAGTTTTCGGCACCAGAGGTTCAATCTTGAGTTGAGAAGCTTGATTGATCAGACCAGGTCGATCAGAGAGATAGTCGGAGTTGAGCTGTAGTTGATTTCGGGCCAGAGGGGCATTTCTGCTGTTATTACCACCACCACCATTAAAGTCAAAGCCTTTTACCACATAATATCCATCGCGCATTTCGTAAGGCAAGAGAAGTGTCTTTTTGTTAACCACATCGAATGCTTCGGGAGTAATACTGATTTCACCCGCCTTTGCCGCCGAGAGTGCCTTATCGAGAGACTCCACTGCATCACCACCAATAGCATATTCCAATCGACCTCGGTAACGCAAGAAGTAATCTTCAAAGTAGTTTGCTGTTGTTGTCGAGCATACTGTTGTCCGTCGTTGTTTTCCACTCTGCTTGTCATCATTTTTACTGTAAATGCTACCACCATTCTTTTCGCCAGGTATCTGTAAATGGTCTGTTGTGCCTTTTTTGTTGAATCCATCGATACCGCTATCATTATCATCACTATTGTAGATGCTGCTGCTGTCACTGCTACTGTCGTTATCAATGACGCTTTTATCGCCAGTATTAGTTCGTACCTGAGGAGTAAACAAAGGGATTTCAGTAATAGCACCAGTAGGATCAATGTCACCAAGAACCACATTAGCCACATTACCACAAGATATAGCAATATGAAGTTGAAGGTCGATGGATTTGATGTCGTTTTTTGTAATTGATTGACCACTAATGGAGCTGGATCGGCGATTATTGGATACCTTGTTCAACAGATGATCATAATGTCGTTTCTTGAATGGGTTAAGGTCGTTCCAGATATGTTCTTTATGATAAGAGCCACCAGAAGAAGGTATAACAGGGGGAGGAGGAGGAGGAGTAGCACCAGCAGCAGAAGCTTCACCAGATTGGAGTTGAGACCGAAATGTGTTAAACCGTTTCTTGTGTTTTTTGCTATCGCTCCAGTTGAGAGGATCTTCTTTTAAAGAGACACCTTCAGATTTGTTGGTTTCATTACTGTTATCGCTGCCACGTTTTGATTTACCATAAGATTTGCCTTCGTATATGCTGTCAAACAATGATAGTCGTCGCTGTGGTTCTTTAGGGTTGTTGGGGTGATGTCGTTGAATTTCTCCATCCGGTCCTCGATGTCGTATAATTTCTTCGGCAGTCAAATATACCCGGTAATGTGATTGTCGTGCCAATAGTTGTAGTCCACATTCAATTGCTTTTCGTACCAAGACATGCTTTTGTCGCTGAGATAAGTCTTGATTTCCATCATCCACAGCAGAGTCTGTTGAAGAGCGTCGTTCGTTTGTAATAGATGGCTGGAAGCAAACCAAGAGAGCATCACCCAAAAACTGTAAGGAGAGAGAAAAATAGATTAGGTTAGTTATGTCTTTGTATATCTATCAATGGCGTTATTTACTGACCTTGACTACGTCGCCACCATAAAATTCGATGATCTTGATGCACTATGTGTTAAAACAAAGCCCAAAGAGCCAAAATTAGTAATCCATATCTCCACAACCCCTTCTTATGTGATGCATGCATTATTGGTGTTACATACTTCGCCCATGTATTCCCCGATTTCAGATGCAATCGCTTCTGGTGCCGATTCACCTTTTTCCGTAGCAAGTGTGGTAAGCTATTTGAATCAACTAAGATCATTAGTAACGAAGTTGCAGTTTATTCATTCTTCTTTTTCTACTACTTACTTTGCTGAATCCTATTGTTGTTCAAAGATAGATAAAGAAGATGTTAGTTAAAGTGCATATGAGAAGAGGGGCGGTAAATGTCATGTCAGTTTCTTTTTCTTTACCAACAACATCGGCCATGAGCACCACTCCAAACTGGGTCATAGTATAGGGTATTTCTATATTTTCTTCACGATCATGGAGAGAGCGCACAAACTTGAATCAGTAAAGCAAAAGAGTTAGTAAGGAGGCTATACGACAAGGGTGTTATTTTTTAGTCTTGGTCAAGAAGTTTGACACAATGAGTAATTACCTTCGTAATAAATGGTGCAATGTTGAACATTACAGTAAGTGACGGTATCGTAATGTAGGCATCAAGTATTTAAAGAAGGAAGGTCAATCAACTGCCAAAAGTATAAAGTGACAGAAGATTACAACAAGTAAAAAAAAAAAAAAAAAAAAAAGAGAGAGAGAGAGAGAGAGAGAAGTTGGGAAGAGAAGGATGAAGTAAAAAAAAAAAGTGGACGGTTCAAATTTAAAAAATTCCCGCTCCGCCTATTTTTTAGTTTGTCTTTATTCATGCAGAGATACTTTAGCAAATAGTAAAACTATAATTATTGGCCGTAGTTATGGCCTTGGTTGAAAGAGTAACCTGGAGGATAACCACCACCACGCCCACGGTAGTTTTGTTGATTGTTATTATAACCACCACGATGACCTTGGTTGTATCCACCACGTTGGTTCTGATAACCAACACGAGCTTGATTGTATCCACCTCGATTGTATCCTTGTTGCTGTTGATAGCCTTGATGCTGATAGCCGCCATAGTTTTGTTGATAACCACCTCGACCTTGGTTATAGCCCCCTCGTCCACCACCTCTTGAATAACCGCTACATAGACAAGTAGTAAATTAAGAGTCAAGTCAATCGCATTAGTTTTCTTTTAACCTACTTTTTTCTTTTCTTCGACTTACTAGTTTTGCTGCTGATAATTGCCATTTTGGTTTGGATAGTATTGACCAGAAGGAGGACCAGTGCCAGCGCTGTTATAGTTGTAAAAGTTGTCATATTGATGTTGAGGGAACCTTGAGCCATCATGGTTTGCACCACGACCACCACGACCACCACCTCTTCGAGGATATGCGTTATTGCTAGTAGATAATAAAGAGGTTAGATATCATTTGTTTAATATGCATACACACACACACACACACACATATATATATATATATATATACACTTACTATTCCCTGTATTCTTCCATGTGTTGAATTTGAGGAGTCCACCCTTGATTGTGACGATGCCGCCTTTGATCGATCTTTTCAAAAGTGGCGAATTTCAGGTCTTCAAAGTTTAAGGGGTTCGCATCGAGTTGGACATTGCGCAGTAAGTTTGTGACAAAGATATGATCTTTTGGTAATTCCGGTAGCATATAAATGACACTAAGAAGAACGTTGAAGAAAAAAGGGTTAGTATTAGAAGTATGATTGTCCCATTGTTATCACATTGTGTTTTACCTGATAGATCTATCATTGGCAATATCCTCCAACCCATGATTAGTTAGCGGGCTTCGGAATGTGCTTCGTGGGATGCATTCATTGTCTTTATCCACTCGACCAGTTAAGCCATCAGTCAGGTGTCCATCTAGTTTTAGGTGTTCGTCTGTGTTTCGTTTAGCGTACACCGTACTGATAGAGTCGTACGCCTTGTGACTTTCACTAATATACAGGTAAGATGGGCCAGTAGAGTTTCGAACTTGTTCTTCTTCAGTTAAGTGATCATAGACTTCAGCCATAGCATCCAAGAGTCGCTTTGTATCGATAAACGGAAGCTTCACCACACCTAAGGGGACAGAAGATATCTTTTAGTAAATAAACTTGTGCAAAGTTATAATATAATATCTTCATTATGTTTAATTACCTTGCCAATCCCATTTCTTGCCATCCATGTCTACTTCAAATTCGATAGGGTAAAAGTCGATGATTGGCGAATCCCCTTCAGTCATCAAATGATGGAAAGGTTTTGGAATGTGAGATCGACTAACATATACATATATATATATAAAAGAAAATGGTTAATATTATAGTAGGAGAAGGGGTGGATGGGTTAAACTATTTCATTGTTCCCTACCTTGCTGCAGGTAATACACCCATCAGTTGTTCAAATGGCTTGAAGGGCTGGCTGAGTTCGAATTTGATGTCAAATTTGTCAATGTCCACAAAGTCAGAAGCCATTGGTGCATAATGATAAGGATAATACCAAGACCAAGAGACACATCCCTATTCAAATTAAACAATCACAAGTACTGTTAAATACCTATTCATACATTACACAGTTGTCTCTCTCAAGTTATACCTTGTAATAATATGCAAATACCCAACAAAGACCTTCACAATATGATTTGACAACACTAAATAACATAAAAGTAATCATCCCATTAGTTCATAATTTCTTCTTTAAACATTTTATTATTACTTACTCGTTGATTTCCGCACGGTCTTCAGGTCGTAAACCAAATTTGAGAGTGTAGTACCGTTCTTTCCACCCGTTTTCCCATAATCTAATAACAACAAAAGAAGAAGTTAATACATTTGATAGCATTGAAATAAATTAGTATAATGTACTTACCTAACAGCATCATCAGGTTCCCGCTCTAAAGCAGCATCGTTCTTTGCTTTCTTGTCAGCAGCCACCTTTTCCAAGATCGCCTTACCTCGAGCAACAAGGTCAGTTTCTTCTGCAGTGTTAGGCATGTCTTCATCTTGATCGTCTTCATCTTCGTCGTTTTCCAAATCTTCGTCCGCCTTTCTTTTCGTTCCTCGATCTTCACCCATAGCATCGGCACTTGGAGATTTTTCTGTTGAATCAGACCCATTACTGTTGTTCATCAATTGAGCCTTGAGAGTTGCAGCAACAGATTGGTTGGCAGCTGATGGGTTGTCGCCATTGTTCATTAATTGGGCCTTTAAAGCAGCAGCAGCGGATTGGTTGGAGGTAGAGGATTGATTCCCAGCCATTCGAAGAGCAGCACGGTTTCTGACCACATCGACATTGGAGATGACAGCATTGGGGTCGTTCACTGGGGCAGCAGCAAAATCGGCGAATGTGAATTCTGGCACAGCTTGTTGACCATGTTGACCATTGTAGTGTTGCTTTTGTCGTTTTTCGTTCTCCAGTTTTCTGCGCTTGTTGTTTCGTTTTCGACGTTCTTCCTCTAAAATATAAAAAGAAGGGGGTCAGTAAAAAAGAAACTTTTTTTTAAAAAAAGTATAATACTTACTATCCCGTCGTTCACTGAAGATAGTATCTTCCATTTTGCCGAGTTCAGTAACCAAGATTTGTACGCGTTTGAGATCCACCTAAGTTTGTACAGACAAAAAAGTTAGTTATATAAGTTCAACTCAATTCACTTTACATCATAGTGCCCATCTTCTGTTGTCCCTTACCTGACCATTGTGAGTCATATAGCCACCCATCATAGGCATGCATTGTTTCCATAGCAAACTTAAGGTACTGATGGCACCTTCGCGGATTTCCAAGGAGGGCAAATGAGGCAAAAAGTCATTACCAACAAAGAAGCACATAAACACCCAATCATCTACAGCGCGTTCAAAGTCGTATTCCATTCCAGGGATATCGAATCTGAGTGCATGTTCGAGATAGTTCCGCAAGACATTGATATGGAGAAAGACATATGGTTTTGCTTCAGCTTGTCGTTCCTTTTCTTCTGCGGCGGATTTTCCAAATGTCGACATATCCACGTTTTTCCCAGCATCTGCAGAGGCTTGAGCATTAACTAAGAAAAGAGTAATAATCAAGTTAAAAATGTTATATTAGTCAAAGTTATCATGATGATCCCACTTCAGTTTCAGTCCTCCCCCCCCTAATTTTGTAAATACTTACCACGACAATCAACTGCAGAATGACCAGGCTTGTGACAGATTTCGCAGTTCTTCCTGTGGGATTGTTGTACGATGACATCTTCACGTAAGACTTTGAAGTGAGGTTCATGGGTACCGAGGGCCAGCATAATCAAATCGGCATCCTATCGTAGACAGAGATCATAACAATCGACAATATTAGTCTGTCTGTTACATAACCTTTTACATATTTTCTGTTTCTTTATTTTTTATATCCGTATTACTTACCAATCCATACATGACATGAGATGTGTTAGGGTTATGTTCAGGTAGAGAGCGTTGAACACGGATAAATTCCATTACTTTATGTTCACCTTCACCGGGGACAGTGGCATCAGACAAGATCACCTTGAGCTAGAATAACCAAACCAAAACACAAGATTAGTATCAAAATATACAACAACACATTTCTTTTCCTTCAACTTACATTCTTCCAAAGAGGATCACTGTTTTGTTTTTCAGCAATGTAGTATCGTAAGCAAAACGCAAGATGTGCCATAAATGGAGTTCCAGGGGTAATACAATTAGAATCGAACTTGTCAGACTTTTTTTCAGGAAGTTGATTTTCTTGACCAATCGCTATAACAAGATATACATATATATATAAAAGAAGAGAGAATGAGGTTACAGGATTCAAATTGAATTACCACATATTCCTTTTTTCTTTACCAGCTAATTCGTTTCGGACTTTGTCAGCAGCTTGTTTTTCAATATCGGCCAATTGTGCAGCGCGGAACCGTCGGGCTCGTTGTTGGTTCATTTTAGCACGAGGAGCAACACCGTCTACAATATATCAAATAGTGAATACAGTGAGTGAGATAGTTGTTAGATTTTCTTATTGTCATACCGATAGCCATATAAAGGACTTTTCTGGGTCGAATCATGTTGACAATTCGATCAATATAAGCAAAGATGTCCACGATCATTTCGTCTTCAGTGCTTGGAGCAGGCTATGCGAGTAAAAAACAGTTAGTACAACGAATACGATTCCAAGCTAGTTTAAAATAGGATAGGATAACATACCTTGTCTTCAGGGTGACAGCAAGGATGAATGATTCCGTTCATATCCAAATACAAATTATCGAATTCTTCACCATTAGGATTAGGTTGAGTAGTATCGACGGGCATATAAACACCATTGATAGTCTTGCCATGTTCTTCGATCACTTGACTTGAGACCTTAGGAAACTTTTCCGCCAACCATCTACGCAATGTAAAAAAAAAACAAGTAATGGATCGTTAGTAAAGAGATTCTTAATGTCAAGTTCATTTCAAGCTTTTTCACAACCATTATTGACTCTTTTGTTTACTTACCTAAAAAATGCAGGTACACCCATAAAGAATTAGAGGATTGAGAATGGACAAACGTAAAAGAGAGAGAGAAAAAAAAAAATGCCACAAACTTTTCTATTGTTACTTTCACCGCAGTGAGCGGGATTTGAATTGAACTAGTCACTGGCGCTGGAATTGGAGTGGAGCAGGTTTTGTGAAAATGCGCATTCTTTTCTTCCTTTTTTTTTTTCACATTCTGAATAGATCTAATCATAAATCGGTATATAATCCTCTTTTGATTTGTGGTTTGCAACTAACATTAATGGTGTGACAACTCGTTAAACAACAGTGACAACAACTCATGGTGGCAGCATCTCTTGTCTTCATTTTGTATCAATCCATTCCTACTCTTTCGCCAACAAATGACTGCCTTGGCTACTTTGTAAACAGATCATTTAACAGTATCAATCATCGTCCTTGGAATGCTTCTATTAGCGTGAATGTGTTTGCAACAAAGTCTATGCAACAAATCCTGTAACAAAAGTTTATACAACGAACCCTGCAGCATCCCTATTGAACAAGACAAAGACTAGCTCATGTCAAGCTAACAATTGATCGCATGTTTTATCTCTCAACATACTGTATATCTCTGGTAAAGGGCATAGCTTCAAGGACAGGATTGTTTGGTGGTACTCGTAGGTGGAATTCATGTCTCCGATCTTCACGGTGTGCGGTACATCTGGCCCGAGATGCTTTCGATCTTCAAGGCATGGGGACTTGTGCAACAACATGATGATCAAAAAAGGTAAGAAAGTGATAAATCATCATGACATCTGAAGAGAGACTGGGTGTCGTAGAAATATTAAATGATTGCGCGACTTCTCCAGATAAATGTGTAATACTAATCAACCCTCTTTTTGTATTCCCTTTATAGACATGAAGCCAATTCAAATTTGTACCGAACAGTTGTATCCTCTCCATTAACATTATAGTCTTCTCTATTCTACAATATTACATTACCTTCCCTATGATACCAATTTAATCAAATAAATATATGTTTATATTTTTTATATATAATAAAATTCACGCCTATGTATAACTTTGTCCATTTTGTCGATCGAATGAATTGATCGCACTGATCTACATACCGTTTTTAGGTTGGTATTTTAAAACCCGCCTACTCCGACTTTGATGCGAGTAATCTGTGAGATTGCGACATCATGTAGTGTTGAGGGTAAAATTTGACCTGTCCTGGTATTGCATCATAAAGAATAATCGTATAAATAGTCTGAAATAAAACTTTCTTAACTTATCATCAAGATGAAATTGACTCTTTTGGGTTCCGCTGCTTTATTTTTACTGCAAACATTATCTACTGTCCAAGCTGCCACTGAGGATCACCATCATGGTGATGACAAAAAGCCAAATATTCTATTTATCTTCACGGATGACCAAGATGCTCGATTGAATTCCATTGACTATATGCCGCAATTGCAAAAGCATTTAGTGAAGCAAGGATCTATACATAGAAACCATTATGCAACTATTGCTATATGCTGCCCTAGCCGGGTCAGTTTACTCAGGGGTCAATATGCTCACAATACAAAGTAAGTAACTCTGGACTAAATCCATCAATCATTATTTTTGCTAATCTATCTATCTATTTTTCTATTCTCTTTGTTGTTGGTAGTATTACAGGTAAGAATATGAAGGGATTCAAACACTTTAAGAGGAACTTCCTAATTGTTGATTTTTTTTTTGAAACGCAGATGTCTCGCCCCCTTACGGAGGGTATTCTCGATTCAACAAGCTTGGCCTTGGGGAATCCACTCTGCCAGTTTGGTTACAGCAGGTAAAGAAAAAGCAACAGTCAGATTAAAACGTAAACTAATTCTTATATTTCATTGGTAGGCTGGATATCATACAAGCTATATTGGTAAACTGATGAATGAATATAGTGTGAATAACTATAACAGCCCAAAGCCAAAAGGATTCGATTATCAAGGTAATTTCAAATCCCGATACATTATGTAGTCTCCTTCTCAATTTTTCTTTCTTTCTTTCTCTTTTTAGATCAACTCGTCGACCCTTACACTTATGTTTACAACAAGCCCGTTTTCTCAAAAGATGGGGAACCTCCTGTATATTACAAGAATGCTTACCAAACTGATGTGATCCATGCCAAGGCACTTCAAGCACTCAAGAAACACCGACACTCTGACGAACCATTCTTCCTTTGGGTTGCACCGATGGCTCCTCATGGTCAATTCGTTATGGGTGATAAGGGGTCTATGAAAACTGAACCTCCTGTGCCTGCTGCTCGTCATGCTCATCTCTTTAAAGATGTTAAAAGTAAGTCGAATGCGATCTAACTTGGCACTCATACTCACCTATCTTTTTTTTTTTTCTCCCTTTAGTTGCAAGAACGCCTAACTTTAACCCCAAGAAGCAAACCAAGACGGCCTCCTTTTGGAAAGAATACTCCCAGGTGAATGCGACAATAGTGGAACAGTTTGATGAAATCCATCGTAATCGTTTGCGTTCTTTGCAGGCTGTGGATGAAATGATTGGGTCCTTATTTGCGGAACTAGAACTCCAAGGAAAACTGGATAATACTTATGTAGTATACTCGGCGGATAATGGGTAAAGTAATAAGAAAAAGAATATATAATAGAGTACATACTTACTTCTTCTTCTTTTTTTTTTTTTTTTTTTTTTTTTTTTTTTTTTTCATCATATGTTTATAGATATCATATTGGCCAACACCGTGCTTACCCTGGTAAATGCGGCAACATTGAAGAAGACATAAAGTAAGTGATGATACGTTGATTTATGCAACTTACTAATCATACCATTTTGAATATACATAGCGTACCTTTTATCATTCGTGGTCCAGGCATTCCTAAGGGTAAAGTCAGTGATATCGTGAGTGCTCATCATGATATTGCTCCCACTCTGCTGGCTCTTGCAAAGGGTAGTCAACATGTGCCTGACTGGGTGGATGGTGGTGTTATTCCTCTGACGAAACAATTGAAGAATCATCCCAAACCTGTGGCCAAGGAATCTTTTGCTGTTGAATTCTGGTTGGACTCAGCTATGTCCGAGTAAGTTACATGGAAAAAAAAAAAGGGGGGGGATGGGTAGGCATAACTCCATCTACTAACACATATTCATCCTCTGTTTTAGATTTTATCCTGATGTCGACCCCGCAGGCGCGAATGTCTACAAAACTCTGCGTGTTATATCTAGCGACTACAATTGTAAGTAAAACCATATAAACAACATATTAGGAATATCGATTTCATTGTATTAACTGTTGTTTATTATAGATAAGTACACTGTATGGTGCACAGGGGAACATGAATTCTTTGATCTTAAGAAGGACCCTTATGAAATTAACAATGCCTTTGACGATATCAATACTCAGCTTGTCAATCGTTTGGATGCTCTTTTACTTGTGCTCAAGACCTGTCGTGCCGAATCCTGTCGTGATCCCTGGCGTATTCTTCACCCACATGATAACTCTGTCAAGACTCTGGCCGATGCCTTACATCACAAGGTAAGTTCTCCTCCCCCATCACGAAAAGAAATAAAATAATGAATATAGGTTTGGTATTAACATGAATATTCGTTTGTTAATCTTTTAGTTTGACAAGCATTACACTCAATTCAAAAAAATGGTCTTTGCGGAATGCCTCCCATACTACTCTATAGAAAATGAACAACCCACCATAGGCCGACACTTCCTCACCAATGACACACAACATGATCATCAATTCTTAAAGTCAAACAAGGCGGAAAAGGTGGTCGAGAAAATCCTTCGATCGTCCATTGTGCAACCCCCCAATCATGGAACAGACGACAAAGACGACATCAATGAAGTGATCCGTTTACAGAAACTAGTACCTGGTCCCGATAATCAAGATTTGGTGGGTGTGACTCCTCTGTCGGATGATTTCGAAACTCAAGCTACACCTGTCCCTCAAGAACTAGTGGATAGTCAAATCAATTGGGTCAAGCATGGATATTATACTTCCTTTGGTAACTGATATTAATATTAACAACATGATGACTGAGGTAGTGTAGCATTATATTCGTAAAAGTAGATCTAGTCAGTATATATTATTGGAAACTTAATAAAATAGCCATGATGGTCCTTTTTTTTTAATAACTGTTTGATGTTGTTTTGTCAACATTACCACACTATTAAAAGTATGTGAATAGATAGACGGATAAAACAAGTAGATTTTTATTATTGTTGGTATTGTTAATGATAAAGAGTGCTACATAAAGTAAAAAAAATAGAATAAATAAGGGATAAAAAGATGCAGTAAAAAGTAAATATCAAGGTGGTAAGGATTGGGGGGGGGGAAGAAGACGATATTATTATTATTCGTCTTGTTCAAATATTAAACTATAGTGATCGAGGATGGTTTGTACTACACGTACATGTAGATGAGTGTCGGCCAATCGGTGTTGATTCGAGGAGTTGAGGCTGCCAGCACTTAAATCACCCATCAGGGTCATTCCAAATATGGTAGCCAGATTACTTGAACCCATTTTGTTGTATTGTTCATATTGACGAACCCTATGAGGAAGATGTGATTAGTATTATATCATCATTATGTGGCTATGATTTACCTATTTAAATGACCCATCAGATATTTGAGTGTTGCATAATGAGCATCGGGAAGATCGTTGATGACGGTATGTAACCCGAGAATGCGCATTCGTTCATCATCAATTTCTATTAATCAATCAAGGTTAGGCATGTATAGTTAGTTATATGATTGATCTTGTCTTTTATTTTTATATTTATATACTTACTTGCAGCAGTAATAAAGTGGTCGTAAGCTGCTTGAGGGAATAATGGACTAGGTAGTTCGCGGAACCAAAGTTTCAATACACCAGTGATATTGTTGACATCGCATCGATATTCTTCCGCATCCAGATTAACTTGTTGGCAGTCTATGTTTAGATAAAAGTAGTGAGTAAAAGTTATTACCATGATTAAATTAAAACTTACTCCTGTTAAAATCCGCCTTCAGTTTTTGAATTTGAGTACCAGTGCCTGATTCACGATAGATGCCAACCGCTTGTAAACCATACTTTTCGACAGCCTCGGCGCATTTTTGGACAATGAGAGGTACTTCTTGTTTATCACGTTTCATCAGTGTGCCAAGTTCAATACCAAAAACAGGATTTGGGTTCAGGATTTGATGTGCCGCCGTTGACTATATAAAACATATGAGTGGTGAGTGATGATTAGAATTGATAAATTTATTGCTTACCATAATATATTCCTTATAGGGAACATCGCCACGTTGGATCACCCGGATACTACTTGTACCTCGTTGACCATTGCATGATTTGATGAAATCCATCAGATCCAAATCCTTATCCACCTTTTCCGCCAGTGATCTTAAGCCAAGACCTACGTAAAATACATATCAGTTTTAACCAACCCCCATTCCTCTTTCTTTCTTTTTTTTTTTAAATATACCTTACCACTATCGTTATCCAGTGCATAGCCATCAGCCACCAAAGCACGTTCGTATATATAAGCATACCGAGCCAATTGATATTGAAGAGCCATACAGCATTCATCCCCTACTGCTTTCAATCCCTAGAAGAAGAAGGTTAGTAAATACAATAATGTAGATCAATTGAGACTTACCACCAACATTTCTGGTAGATGAATTGAGAAGTAATCTTGTCGAGCACTGTTGACGATTTGGAGTTGTTGGCGATAATGGTGATCAGAAGCAGCCGCTTTATTGTGAGCATCTTCTTCACTTCGATTTAACTATGTCAAAAGGGAGACAAATATTAGCAGTTGAATATCATATGGGATGGATCGATTTTACCTGATATTGAGTCTTGTTTGTCTTGAATAAACCTTTTTTGGGCAAATGGTAAGGATCGTTTGTTTTCAGCAATATAGCGCGTTCCCATTCTTCACTTTGCATATCATATTTTTGTTTACTCTATATATAAAGAAAGAGTTAGTTTCCCCTTCCCCTGCATGACATTCAAATTTGACAAGTTTACCTTTTCCAAAGCAAGTTCAGCATCAGTGAGGATTTTTTCTTGTTTTGCCCCAACATCCTTTGCATGTTTCCTAGCTTTTTCTGTATCTTTCACCAAGAGTTGTAGATCGTCGGCCACCTCCGTGATATCTGCTGCAAATTTCATCCTTTGTTCACCAATGTTTTCATGTACCTTGAGTGAAGAAGACCAGGCACTTCCAAATGTACTATTAAAGTGATAATATGAGTATTTAATACATGGGAAGGGGTGATCTTACCTTGATCGTGGATGTGATTTAAAAGATTCGGTCACTGATTGGGCCAATTTAGTCATTTGCTTGCCATATTCTTCTTCAATAAGAGCACGCTTCTTCAAGAATATCGCAACGTCCTAATAAACCAAAGTGTCATTGATTACATTTTCATTTCGAGTTGTGTTTTTTTTTACCTTGGCAGCTTGCATATCCAGCTTGACTTTGTCCAAAAGGAATTGGAACCCATTCTAAGTCGTCAGTATGACCATACATACATACATACATACATATAGTAAAAAGAAGATTAGTACAGAGAAGATACATATTTTTAATAAACTTACGTCCAGATCTACCAAACTTGATATAACGTTGGAGTCGTCTTGGTAATTGACAGATGATGAATCAGTGCCGCCGTTTGCTAATGTTTTGTCAACAGTAACTGACATGTGGTGTATATATAATAAAATAAAAAGGGAATCTAAAGGAGAGGAGGGAATTCAATACAAGATGATGAAGAGGAAGAAGAAGAAAAAGAAGAAAAAGAATCTGTAAAGATGTCTATTGTATAAAGCAAAGGAAGGGGGAAGGGAATAGGGGAAAGAAAAGAGACCAAAAAAGAGAAAATCAAAAAAAGTGGGGTTTTAAAAAAAATTGAGTACGACAGAGAATTGTAAGACGGGCCCAGTATATTGATTCTTAATGATTCTGTGTACCTTTAGTATATGAGCAAAGCCAATTGACTGACGATCATTATAGAGAGCTCAAAACAACTGTATCTCCACATGAGTATAATGTGTTGATCAAACAACCAGGGGCAAGTCAGGGCATCAGTCGGGATTTTAAAATATGTAGGTTTTTATTTTTTGCAATGAGGCAGTTTGACAGTCGCATTAATAAATAGATAAAGAGGGGAAAGACAGGTATGATAAAAGAGGGTACTGTACAAAAGATAACTATAACTATATGTATATATTAAAAAGTATGCCTATAGCTACATAATCAAGTAACTAGTAATAATAATAATGTTCAAGGAGATAAGAGATTAAACGATAAAAGAGATATAAAACAGGAATATAAGGTATCATATACAGCCAAAGACCAAAAGATTCCTTGAATGGATGATAAAGTCGAATAGGGACACGGTAAGTATGAGCGCCATCACGATTGCGATGACCCAATAAAGGAGATGTATCATGAATTGAATCGTCATTGTCGTCGTCCAATTCACCATTGTTGTTACCATGATCAAATGAAGTAAAGCGACCTTCTTCATAAAACTGTTCCATCCTCTTGTCCTTTTCCACCCATCGATCCATTATCCATTTGGAGAATTCAGTATCATTATCCAAAGGAAGTTCCGAGATATGATACCGTCGAATATGTACATGAATTTGTTGTGGTCCGCACCCAGTAAAGATTTGTTTGAGTCGTAGCGTATCCTCGGGGATTTGACCTGGTTGGATACCGGGATAGCCAACTGTCAAATCATACATCCATTCCACACTATCACCAAGAGTTGTCGCGCATAGTTTCAATCCAGTTGATCTTGGTAATAAGGTAAACAAGTTGTCATTCTATTATGCATGTACATATATATATATATATATAAAAAGTCAGTGTTCTTTTTTAATCATCTATATATATATATATACTTACAATCATGTTCTTGGTAGCATAGGCGAGGGATCTTGATCGCATTTCTTCAGATATCACTACAAAAGAATATCACTATATAAGTCATCATTATGTCTATTGTATTGATTTACCTGTGCCTTCAGGGAAGAGTACGAGCCACATTGGTTGGTCATTCTTTTTTGATCGTTCAAGGTTCTTGATAATAGTGTTCTTGTCATCCAATAGTTTCCGTTTCATAAAGATAAAGTCAAATAGTTGCATACCCAATCCAAAGAATGGCAAGTACTTGAGTTCGTTTTTCAGCATGATTTTCAAGGATCCATGAGCCTTGGAAAGGTAGGCGATAAACCAAATATAGATCCAATCAGCGTAGATCTAAAAAAAAAAAAAAAAAAAAAAAAAAAAAAGGACATGTGTTAAATTTGGCAAGTGGAGTATGTATCCAACAGTTACCTGATGATTTGAGATCATAATCAATCTATCCGGGAAATTCAATTCACCCGAAGGATAAAAAGACATGCCTTTTTTTCGTTGTTGACGTTGCTTTTGGTCAGTATGTTTCACAATATGGGTAGCCGGTGGACAGGATTCATCAAAGTAAAAGACCATCTGACTAGGTGCCAACCATTGTACCAAGCCAATCAAGTTTTGAGACCAATAACAGAGGACGTGTGTAAGTTGTTTTCGATAAAGTTTCCTGGAGAGTGGCCAAAGGCATATAAAAGTAACCAAGGTTGCAAAACATACAATGGCAGCTTGAAACATTAATACCAAGAATACCACCGTGCATGCCACCAATTCCCGTAGAGTCCAACCCATCAATCGTGTAATTATTAGTTTAGCAGAGAGAGAGAGAGAGAGAGAGAGAGAGAGAGAGAGAGAGAGAGAGAGAGAGATAAAGTGTGTGTGTGCGTGTGTATTAAAAAAAAAAAAAAAAAAAAAAAGAAAAGTGAGAGAGAAAGGATATGAAAAGATAAAAGGAAATTGATTGGTTTTCTTCTTTTTCTTTTTGTGGCGGAACTGAAAAAAAAAAAAAGATAGGTGACACTTGTGAGCGCTTCTTGTTGATAAAAGGCGCAAAGTCTGCATACAATTGTTCTCAAGGACCAAATGAATAGCATTTTCTTCTTCTTCTTCACTTTATCATTATAAGGTACTGTGTAGGTTATTATAAAAGTACTACAGGACAAATAAGCTTTTGGTCAAAGGGAGTCCAAAATTGGTAATCGCCTGGAAGGGACATTTTTCAATCACCGCCAAAGGTTATCCCATTTTTATTTTTTCACATCTTCCGTTTTCTTTTCTTTTCCCTTTCATTCACTTATCGTTTGACTTTGTCATGAACAATCAAGTAAAAAGTATTTGAATACATATTAACAACTCAATAATAATAATAAGCCTTTATAATAACCCATATAGTAAACACGATAGACTACTTACATAAAGCAGTGATGGCCTAATCCCTATTATAAGTACAATATTATGCTTGGAGCTAATCTTGATGTCCTGGCTTTATCCTATTCTTTTACAGACCAGATTACTGTACAAGATGTATGTCTAGTATCACATTG